>JAPXFY010000013.1:79828750-79853750 GCA_030674185.1 Monoplex corrugatus | reverse complement strand
CAGTTCTTTTTTGCTTTTCTATCTACTTCAGGGATTTTTTCACAAGCTTCATTTATCGAATTACTCAACTTTGTCCATTGTTCCTCACTGTCACCAACGTCTTCCAGAGCACTGAATTTGTTTTGAACATGTACATTAAATTTTTTATGTATCACTTCATCTGTCATTCATCCTTTAAATCTAGTCTCAAGACACACTTTTTCTAATGTTGTATGGGATTGCTTATTTGAATGTGAATACCTTGAATGCCTTTATGAATGTTGGTGCAAAGGCTGTGTGGAATTGTTTTTGTGCCCCCCCCCTCCCCCCCACCGTGCGCCGCGAGCATGCTTTTATAGCATGGAGATTTTTGTTGCGCGATATAAATTTTCATTCATTCATTCATTCTTTAAGAGTCCAAGATTTAGTTTGATGTTGCTTTTGGTCAGTTTCCTTTTCCTTTATTTCAGCCTAAATCTTCCCACTGCAGGATTGTGGTCACTGTTGCAGTCTGCGCCTGGTAGTGTTTTTGCTGACAGTAAAGAATTTCTTAATCTTTTATTAATCAGGATGTAGTCAATCGGATTGTTGGTATTATCTCCTGGACTCATCCAAGTCCATTTTCTTCTATTAGGCTGCTAATATATATATATACATACTCACACGCGCATGCACACAGAGAGAGAGACACACACATACACACACACACACACATACACACACACACACACACACACACACACACACACACACACACACACACACAAACACACACACACACACACACACACACACACACACACACACACACACACACACACACACACACACACACACCACGACAATATTTTTCTCTCCAGCCCCCCTAACCATCACCACTTTCGACCCTATTATTCCACCAATTGTCTTTAGATTTCAACAACAATAACTGACTAAACTAAACAGAATCTAGCGAAGCAGTACCATCAGAGCAATCATAATCATTTCTGGTCTCCTGTCTTCTCTGCACGGGTAGTGGTGAAAACTGGGACTCTTCATGCTGAACGGAGAAGAGAAATCAGGGCTTTAAAGTAAGACCCAAGTGCCTCAAGAAATACTTTTCTTGTATGTATAAATAAATCGTTCTTGTGGAGCGCTATTCTCCAAATTTGGACACACTGCGCATTATACATATGTGACCTCCCACCACGAAATCAGTCTTAACTCGCAGTCAGTCAAACAGCACTAGGAGCTGAAAAGGTGACTGAGGGTCTATCTGGGGTGTTTTGACTTTTTCTCAAAATTGATTTCTGTGGACTATAATCTGTCCCCACAGAAAAAAATTTTCTTGAAAAAATATCATAAATCAATTTAAAATGGTATTTTAATGCACTGATTGTAACAGAAAGAACGCAATTTCTTACCAAAAATACCTATTTTTGTCTCTTA
Source organism: Monoplex corrugatus (assembly GCA_030674185.1). Taxonomy (NCBI): domain Eukaryota; kingdom Metazoa; phylum Mollusca; class Gastropoda; order Littorinimorpha; family Ranellidae; genus Monoplex; species Monoplex corrugatus. The sequence goes on along the minus strand of JAPXFY010000013.1, from coordinate 79,852,343 downwards.
TTGCGAACCGTAACCTGCACAGAACCCCCACATGTAATATACTGACAGAATGCTCTTTGGTGCACCTTTCGGATAATGACAGCTAAGATTAGAAACAAATCGAGCCAAAGCCACCAAATAAAGACATTTAAGGAAAATGTGTGGGAGAGGACATAAAAACTTTAGAGGCCGTTTTCTCAAAATGGCCGTCATACAATTTAATGACTTTAAACATACATAACTTCTACATTTTTTTTAATACAAGCTTCATTCAAGTACCAAATAATCAGCAGAATGTACACTTTCCAGTAATATGTATATCTCAAAATGCCCAAAATGCTAGTTTAGACTGATTTCGTGGTGGCGGGGTCACATATTCAGACTTTTTAGTGGAGCACGGAGAAATTAAGCCGTTAGGCGAGCTGACCATATTCCTGTCCACTATGTTGTTGTACAGTCTGCATCTTTGTGGGTGTTTTCATTTTCCATGAGCCAGTCACTGTCATGGCTTAAAGGATCTTTAACGTGCAAAAACATCAAAACACGTGTTCAACAGTCTCAAGAAGTGTCCCGTTTTGGGGTGGGTGGGGTGGGGGTGGGGGCTTCCTTCGAGAGTGAACATGATCAGCCAGTTCCAGAGGAAATCTTGTGTTCCCAGAGGGCTGTTTACAAAGGAAGGAGTTCAAATCTATTTGTTCTGTCTCCCTTTGTTCTGTCTCCTTTGATTGTTCTGTCTCCTTTAGTCTGTTCTGTCTCCTTTGATTGTTCTGTCTCCTTTGATTGTTCTGTCTCCTTTGATTGTTCTGTCTCCTTTAGTTTGATTGTTCTGTCTCCTTTGATTGTTCTGTCTCCTTTGATTGTTCTGTCTCCTTTGATTGTTCTGTCTCCCTTTGATTGTTTTGTCTCCTTTGATTGTTCTGTCTCCTTTGATTGTTCTGTCTCCTTTGATTGTTCTGTCTCTTTCAGTTTGATTGTTCTGTCTCCCTTTGATTGTTCTGTCTCCTATGATTGTTCTGTCTCCCTTTGATTGTTCTGTCTCCTATGATTGTTCTGTCTCCCTTTGATTGTTCTGTCTCCTATAATTGTTCTGTCTCCCTTTGATTGTTCTGTCTCCTTTAGTTTGATTGTTCTGTCTCCCTTTGATTGTTTTGTCTCCTTTGATTGTTCTGTCTCCTTTGATTGTTCTGTCTCCTTTGATTGTTCTGTCTCTTTCAGTTTGATTGTTCTGTCTCTTTCAGTTTGTTCTGTCTCCTTTGATTGTTCTGTCTCTTTTAGTTTGTTCTGTCTCCTTTGATTGTTCTGTCTCCTTTAGTTTGTTCTGTCTCCTTTGATTGTTCTGTCTCCTTTGATTGTTCTGTCTCCTTTAGTTTGTTCTGTCTCCTTTGATTGTTCTGTCTGCTTTAGTTTGTTCTGTCTCCTTTGATTGTTCTGTCTCCTTTGATTGCTCTGTCTGCTTTAGTTTGTTCTGTCTCCTTTGATTGTTCTGTCTCCTTTGATTGCTCTGTCTCCTTTGATTGTTCTGTCTCCTTTGATTGTTCTGTCTCCTTTGATTGTTCTGTCTCCTTTAGTTTGATTGTTCTGTCTCCTTTGATTGTTCTGTCTCCTTTGATTGTTCTGTCTCCTTTGATTGTTTTCTCTCCTTTGATTGTTCTGTCTCCTTTGATTGTTCTGTCTCCTTTGATTGTTCTGTCTCCTCTGATTGTTCAGTCTCTTTTAGTTTGAGTGTTCTGTCTCCTTTAGTTTGTTCTGTCTCCTTTGATTGTTCTGTTGTGGCCGTTCTTTGTGGGTTTAGATACCATTATCAATGTCAATAAAGTGAATGACAGTTCTCTATGATGCTATCATTATATGTATATATGTATATGTCTTGTCAATAAAGTGTGTGACTGTTCCTTGTGGTTCTAGCGTTATCTAGGTTATCTAGTGTCAATAAAACACAGTATGTGGGTGTTTTAGCTTAATGTCTTGTCAATAAAGTGTGTGAGTATTCACTATGTTTATAGCATAATGTCTTGTCAATAAAGTGTGTGAGTATTCACTATGTTTATAGCTTAATGTCTTGTCAATAAAGTGTGTGAGTATTCACTATGTTTATAGCTTAATGTCTTGTCAATAAAGTGTGTGAGTATTCACTGTTTTAGCTTAATGTCTTGTCAATAAAGTGTTTGAGTATTCACTATGTTTATAGCATAATGTCTTGTCAATAAAGTGTGTGAATATTCACTATGGTTGTACCATAATGTGTTTTGAATGAAGTGTGTGACAATTCCATATAATTTCAGAGCATCATGTCTCGGTATATTGATGAGTGTGTTTCGTTGAATTGTATGTTGGCCGGTTATGTCTTGCTTGTCCATCCACTCTCTCACCTCCTCGCTCCATTTCGACTCTATGACAATTTACGCCTGCACTTATACACACACGCGCGCGCGCGAAAGAACAATCTTGCAGAGAAGGGAACTACACCAAAGGATGAACACAAAGAATGGGGATCACATGATCAATCATCGCCCTGCTTTCCAGCTCGTGGACACGCGCAATTCCATATATGGCGAGCAGCACGCGTACCAAAGGGACTTGGGACACAGCACACCCAGAACTGACGACCACACCACAGAGACAGAGAGTGACAGAGCGACATGAAGAAGGGTCGACGATAATCACCTATATGGACGTCTCGTGTCTGTATTGCGAGTAGTCAAACAGTGGATAGTGTTGTAAAAATTGTGGACAGTGTTGACGTATATTTAAAATTGTGGACAGTGTTGACTCATAATTAAAACTGTGGGTGGTCTTGACACAGAATTAAAGTTGTTGACAGTGTTGACTCATAAGTAAAACTGGGGACAGTGTTGACAGAATTAAAATTGTGGATAGTGTTGACATAGAATTCAAATTTGTGGACAGTGTTGACACAAAATTAAAATTGTGGATAGTGTTGACACAACATTAAAATTGTGGATACTGTTGACACAACATTAAAATTGCGAATAGTGTTGACAGTGTTAACACAAATTAACTTCGTGGACAGAGTTGACACGTAATCAAAATTGTGGACGGAGTAGAGCCTAATTACAATTGTGGACATTGCAGAAGCATAATCAAATTTGTGGTTGTTAATGAAGAGGAAGTCATCAGTGTTTTGTTCAGTGATCTGGTGGTGACTGGCCATCAGTGACACATTTCCCCATCCTCAGTCAGCAGGCAGCAAGGTCAGTGACAGCCACGGTTTCTTTGTCTCTTTGTTTATTTTGTCTGTTTATTTCTTTGTTTGTGTTTTGTTTTTGTCTGTCTGTTTTTGTTTTGTTTTGTCCTGTTCTGTTCTGATTATTTATTATTTTGTTTTATTATTATTATTATTATTATTATTATTATTATTATTATTATTATTATTATTATTATTATTATTATTGTTATGATTGTCTATCTGTGTTTTCATCTTCTTCTAATTCTGTTGTGGGTTCTTTTTTTTCTTGTTTATTTTATTTTTTTATTTAATTTTATTTGATTTGATTTTGTTTGAATTTGTTTATTAATAATATTGTTATCTATTTTATTTTATTTATTTATTTATCTTATTTTTTGTTTATCTGTTTTTTCTTCTTCTTCTAATTCAGTAATCAGTATGACCACTGGGTGGGATGGAGGAACAAGCTCCAAACAGGATCTTCATGGGGCTCAGCAACGCACCTCAGACATGGTTTGACAACTGCCATCCAGATCATCTCACAGCTACAGATGCTACAACAATGAGGACAGACACACAAACCGACAAAGGCAGACGGACAGACAGACAAACAGATAGATAGATATACAGACGGACGGACAGACGACAGAAAGACGGATAGACAAACGGACAGACAGACGGACAGACAGACGGATGGAGAAACGGACAAACAGACAGACAGGCGGACAAAGCGGACAGAGAGACAGTCGGACAAAGAAATAAACAGACAGACAGACAGACAGACGGACAAAGCAGACAGAGAGACAGACGGGCAGAGAGACAGTCGGACAAAGAGATAAACAGACAGACAGATAGACAGACGGACAAAGCGGGCAGAGAGACAGTCGGACAAAGAGATAAACAGACAGACAGACAGACGGACAAAGCGGGCAGAGAGACAGTCGGACAAAGATATAAACAGACAGACAGACGGACAAAGCAGACAGAGAGACAGACGGACAGAGAGATAAACAGACAGACAGACAGACAAAGCGGACAGAGAGACAGTCGGACAGAGAGACAAACAGACAGACAGACAGAGGAACAGACAGTGTTCTGTATGTCCATGACCATGACTGTGATCTCTGTCAATGTTTGATGGCTGTGGCCGCTTTGAGGGCCATGGGACTTCCCACACCCTCCCATTATTAACCCTTTGACTCCCACACCCCATCCACAACTGCAAAAATTAACCCTTTGACTTCCACACCCCATCCACCAACTGCAAAAACGTGACCTTTTGACTCCCTCACCCTATCCACCAGCTTCCCGCAGGAAGCTGATGGATGGAGTGAGGGAGTCAAAAGGGTAAGTTTTTGCTTTGCTAGCATGGTTGACAATGCAGGATGCTGGTAGACAGGGTGCGGGAGTCAAAGGGTTAACCCATCTTTGCTCGGGCGTGTGTGTGTGTGTGTGTGTGTGTGTAGTGTTGTGTGTGTGTGTGTGCGTGCGTGTGTGTGCGTGGTGTGTGTGCGTGTGTGTGTCTGTGCGTGTGTGTGTGTGTGTGTGTGTGTGTGAGTGAAGTCTGTGTGTATGTGTGCATGTGTGTGTGTGTGTTTGTGTCTGCCCGTGTGTATGTGTATGTGTATATGTATGTATGTATTTGTGAGTGTGTGTCTGTGTGTGTCTGGTACCAATAGGATGGTACTATTTGAATTTTCAGGCTGTAGCTTGACCACACAGCTGTGGTGGGCGTTATGCGTTTCATTAGCATTTCATGAGCATTTAATGAGCATTTCGCTCAAAATTATGAAGTACCGGTAAGTTCTATCGGTCCACTTTGGTTGTATGTGAAAGAAGGAGAGAGAGAGGAGTGAGAGAGAGAGGAGAGAGAGAGAGCGAGAGAGAGAGAGAGAGGAGAGAGAGAGAGAGAGAGAGAGAGCGGTGATCTAGATTTTAAAGTGACAATATGTTTATGCACACATACAGATACACACACATACACATGTGCTCTCAGACACATACATAACACACACATACACATATCACACACACACACACACAACATACATACAATACATGCATATATACATATATCTGTATGTATGTATGTACATGTATGTATACGTATATATATATATATCTTGTTTCTTCTCACTAGCCCAGCAGATATGGTAGACAAAGTATGATTAAAGCATCTGGCTCACTAGATAGAGTAGGAAATATGGAGTTATAACTAATATATATATATATATATATATTGTGTGTGTGTGTGTTGTGTGTGTGTGTGTGTGTTGTGTGTGTGTGTGTGTGTAGATATATAGATATATGTATATCTAATATGAAAAGGATGGCAGCATATTTTAAGTAGTTAAGGACTGGTATTCTTTAAAAGGATAATTTTTATTATTACACTTATCCTTAATGCTGTTGTAAAAGCAGGTAACTCTAACAGTGCTAGACAGAAGTTCAGAAAAAGACACATGTTTCATGCTCTTGCCGTATTTGCACATGTCGCAATCTTAAAGTAAAGAGCTGAGGCTTGTGTATTTCATATGGTGTTCTCTACTGACTGACATGTGAATTCAATAAATAAATTAGTAGATAAATAAATAAACAGAACAATAAATAACACCAAATACATGTAAATAGATAACAAATAAAAAAAAAGAATTAGTCCCTTTAGATGTTACTAATGGATGTACGGGTGACTGCCTCAATTTCCACCGTTAGATTGGAGTTTGTGCACGTAGTATAATGATGTCGTTATTACGTAACTAGTAGTGCCATGACGTCTCTGTCTGTCCCTGGAGTTTGTGATATCATGTGTAGCGTTTTCTTCATGTATGGTGTTTCCATTCTGTTTGACAGTGAAGCTCCATCCAGTGTGTGTGTTTGTGTGTGTGTGTGTGTGTGTGTGTGTGTGTGTGTGTGTGTGTGTGTGTGTGTGTGTTTGTGTGTGTGTGTGTGTTTGTGTGTGTGTGTGTGTGCGTGCGTGTGTGTGTGTGTGTGTGTGTGTGTGTGTGTGTGTGTGTGTGTGTGTGTGTGTGTGTGTGTGTAGGTTGCCATTGGTGGTGGAGATGGTGGCGATGGTAAAGATACCTAAAAGTACCCAGGTCTTACAGATTCATCAGTCAGATTTCATGTTCCTTCTCGTATAGCCAGAAGAACAATTGTCGATTCTGACGAGACAATTTGCTGAAGGTGTTATCAGTGCAAGTACAGCAATGACATCATGGCACGCCTAGTTACGTAACAACGACATCATTATACCACGTGCACTTCTGACGTCTTGGCACTACTCATGTAACAGCCAAGCTTTCCCAGATACTGTCGACCCGTAAGCAGGGAACGCCAAGTCCCAAACCAATAATGTTCACTACAGGTCTCAGCTGTCATTATTTATCATTTGTGTGGCCATGTGGGCCACGAGAGATAAAGAGACAGAGACAGAGAGGAGAGAGCAGAGACAAAATGGAGACAGAGCAGAGAAACAGACACGTGTGAGACAGCGAGGAGAGACAAAGTAGAGACAGAGAGAGCAGAGAAACAGAGACATGAAAGAGACAGAGAGAGCAGAGAAACAGAGACATGAAAGAGACAGAAGGACAGACAAAGTGGAGACAGAGAACGGAGAGAAACAGAGACACGAGAGAGACACAGGGGAAAGACCAAATGGAAACAAGAAGGTGGACAGAGACAGAGAGAGACAGAGAGGAGAGAAACTGAGAGGAGACAGGGAGAGACAGAGAGATTAGACAGACAGAGAGACAGAGACAGAGAGACACAGATAGACATAGAAAGACAAAGAGAGAGGCACAGAGAGACAGAAGAGGAGAGTAACAGAGAGAATCAGAGAGGAGACTCTGAGAGCGAGAGAGAAGCAGACAGACAGATAGAAAGACAGAGGGAGATAGAGACAGAGAGTGACAGAGACAGACAGAGACAGACAGACGGACAGACAGAGAGAGAGGAGGAGAGAGAGACAGAGAGGAGACAACTGGAGAGACAAAGAGGGAGAGAGGAAAAAAACTGAGACAGAGAGAGAGAGACAGAGAAGAGAGAGACAGAGACAGACGGACACAGACAGACAGGACAAGACAGACAGAGATGAACACACACACACACACACACACACACACACACACACACACACACACACACACACACACACACACACACACACACACACCACACACACCTCCTAAGAGGGACATATGAATTATTGATAACACTGCTGGCTTAGTATCTGATCATTCTGCGTGACTGCTGCTTGGTGTTATCTCCCTTTGGGGAAGCCTCGCACAACAGATGGATTTACCGATGACACCGGATCCACTTGTGTGATTAATGACAATCACATCATGAACGTATTGCATAGAGCATCACTCTTCGCCCACAGCAGGGCGTATTTGAAGCATGCACTGAAAAACAACAACAACAACCTGAACAACAACTGATCACACAGCGCACACAGGAAAGGGGGTGAGGGTGGGGAGACAGACTGGAGGTCTGTTCCTGAAATTTCACCATGTCCAGTAAGATGTCTCTATTAAACCATTATTATTATTATTATTATTATTATTATTATTATTATTATCATTATCAATATCATATCATCATCATCATCATATCATCATCATCATCATCATCATATTATTATTATTATTATCATTATTATTATTATTATTATTATCATTACTATTATTGTTATTATTATTATTATATTTATTATTATTCATGTGCCCTGCCGCATGGTGTTGGCGATCATTGCCCTCCATACGAATCTATCTTTTGTCGTTGCAAGTACATCTCCCACCCTCTCTGTCTTCATCCACTCGGCAAGTTCGTCCAGTACTTTCTCCCTGTGTCTGCTTGGTGCTCTTTTTCCCTGCAGCTTTCCTGTTGTGAATAGGAGGCAAGAATGTCCTATAAATGTTACTTGTCTTTTCCAATTCTTCTTCATTAATGTCCTTTTTGTGTTTGCATTTTTCAAGACTGTCTCGTTTATTTTCTTTGCTGTCCATGGAACTCTTAACATTTTTCTTAGAAACCACATTTCAGTTGCCTCAATTTTGCTCTGACTTTGCGTGCTGACTGTCCACGCTTACGTCTGTACAACAGTATAGGTTCTGTATAACACTGAAGAACTCTCTTCTTGATGTTAATCGATAGGCATTTGTTGGTGAGAACGCTTTTCGTTTGCTTGAATGCTGTTTTAGTTTGGCCGATTCTGTAATATGTCAGCTGAAACATGACTCTGTGTGCGTGTGTGTGTATGTGTGTGCGTCTGTGTGTGTGTGTGTGTGTGTGTGTGTGTGTGTGTGTGTGTGTGTGTGTGTGTGTGTGTGTGCATGTGTGTGTGTGTGTGTGTGTGTGTGTCTGTGTGTGTGTCTGTGCGTGCGCCTGTGTGTGTTATGTGTGTGTTGCAGCAAGATGAGATATGCCCACCTATTGATGAGCTTGATGATGTCATGCCTCCCTCCCTGCACCCCCACACTCACTACCTACACTCCCATCCACCTGCTCCTTCACAGGCAGTTACAGGGCCAAGGTTACCAAGACTACCACACCAAGTCTTACTCTCCTACAGGTCAAGGTGACGGTTACCAAGACTACAGCGCCAAATCTATCTTCCCTATAGATGTAGGTCAGGGTTACCATGACTACCGCGCTAAACGTATCTTCCCTACAGATCTAGGTCAGGGTTACCATGACTACGCGCTAGTATTTCCAGATCTAGTCAGGTTCCAGACTACGCTCTAAGTATCTTCCCTACAGATGTAGGTCAGGGTTACCATGACTACCGCGCTAAACGTATCTTCCCTACAGATGTAGGTCAGGGTTACCATGACTACCGCGCTAAACGTATCTTCCCTACAGATGTAGGTCAGGGTTACCATGACTACCGCGCTAAACGTATCTTCCCTACAGATGTGGGTCAGGGTTACCATGACTACCGCTCTAACCGTATCTTCCCTACAGATGTGGGTCAGGGATACCATGACTACCGCTCTAAACGTATCTTCCCTACAGATGTAGGTCAGGGTTACCATGACTACCACGCTAAACGCATCTTCCCTACAGATGTAGGTCAGGGTTACCATGACTACCGCGCTAAACGTATCTTCCCTACAGATGTAGGTCAGGGTTACCATGATTACCGCGCTAAACGCATCTTCCCTACAGATGTAGGTCAGGGTTACCATGACAACCGCGCTAAACCTATCTTCCCTGCAGATCAAGGTCAGAGTTATCGTAATTAACCATGCGAAACCTATCTTCCGTACAGGTCAAGGTCAGGGTTATCATAGCTAACCATGCCAAACCTATCTTCCGTACAGGTCAAGATCAGAGTTACTGTGATTACCGTACCATGTATGCCTTCCTTACAGAGAATCAGGCCTTTGCACATGGTTAAGATTAAAGTGTCGCAAAGTCGGCTGTCCGCTATTTTTCAACTACTTTTCAGATGGGCATTTTCTCTGAAGCCTTCTTGTTAACTTTGTCCTTGGAGCAACCTGAACTTTAGTAGTAGTAGTAGTAGTAGTAGTAGTAGTAGTAGTAGTAACAGCATCAGCGTCAGCTATAGTAACTGTAGTAGTAGTAGTAAATAGTAGTAGTTGTAGTAATAGTAGTAGTATGAACAAGGCAGAACAGTTCCTACTCAACTCATGAGAGACAAGTGGAAGCAGAACCTCAGACTGCAGTATTCCTTCAAATGCAGTGCCTCCAGAACATTGCCTCTAAGACTGGGTTTGCATCCCACGTGAAGACCCACACCGGGCAAAAAGGATATGTATGTCTACGTATCCGTGGGATTGATGGATGAGCCCATCCATCAACACCAGTACCAGAAGCAGTAAAACATAATCATCCTTCAATAAACTTAGCGTGATGTTTCATTTGCTTGAAAATCCTGTGAATGCCAGACTTAAGTTGTCTTGTACAATTAACTGGTTTTATTGGAGAAAACTATAATGAATATGGGACTGGGTTTTTTTATGTGTGTGTGTGTATTTTTTGAAGACAGATGTTGTGTACATATGTGAACAAACAAACAAACAAACAAAAACAAAACGAAACAAAACAAACAAAAACAAAACAAAAAGAAAAACAGGCAGACGAAACAGACCTTTTACTTGACAGAATAAAGTATCTGGTCTAAAACGCAAAACAAAACAGAAACCTATGTTTGAGGAAGACAACGCAAGAAAACCAAATAAACCAAACCAAATCATCGCAACAAAACAAAACATCAAACCAAGAAACAAACTGATCAACCAAGGTATCAATCAACAAGGAAAAAAAAAGAAAGAAAAAAAAGAGAAAGAAGAAGACAGACAGACTGCTGGGGGTTGGACACTATCCAGCACTCTCTGTCCTCTCTGTCAGCATTAAGGACCCTCAGAGGAAACGTCCCAAGCTCCCTAAACAGGAGAGATATTTCGTCTCATCAGACCTACTGCCTGGGACAGCAAGAGGAGAGGGGCATCCACATACATACAGAGCGAGCACCCAAACCAAAGGTAGCAGACCTCCACAGAGTGTACAGTTTATAGTTTAGAATTTATTTAAGAGGGATTCATCGCACTTGGACAATTCCATATGTGTTCCATTCAATCAGCCATCTGTAATCTGGCAGACTCCTTGAGCCTGCACAAAAACCCTATGCTCCAGCAAGATCTTGAAATGGAAGGGAACGGGAACGAACATGATTTATGAAACACAAAGCTGACATCACCAGAATGATTACAGCATTAAGATGGGCAGTGAACTGGCAGTTATGTTGTGGGCTGGGATGATACTCGCGATATCAGATCTTGAAGCTGCGGCTCTACATGTATTACATGAGCCATGCAGTCCATCAAAAGTTTATAAACATCATCTAAATAACTAAACTTTCTTGGCAATGCAATCCCTGGCAGTCATTCTTCTTTTGGTTTAAATTATCTTTAGCACTATGTACTCTGGTGGAAATAAAGAGTTGATGTTGTTGATGTTGGCGTTGGTGTTGGTGTTGATGTCGTTGGCGTTGGTGTTGGTGTTGATGTCAGTGTCTTTGTTGAACTTTTTATTAACGCTTTACCAATGGGCCGCCAATCCAAGGTTTTAACATTTTGACACCTTGAACAGGATTTCATTACACCAGGTATTTAAATACTATGGTTTTTTGTTGTTGTTGTTGTTGTTTTTTGTGTGTGTATGTATGTACCAGGGGTGTAGGTGGCTCTGGATAGAGGTAGTACCTTTGATGTCTGGCTGCTGCACTCTACCTGGTAGGGTGGACGGGCATCACTGGTCCTCGTCCATCCTCTAAATCTCTCACGTGCTGGCTCCAAGTGCCACACCCCGGGACCTCGCCTCAGCAGGTGTGCCAAACCATGTGAGGGGGTGATGTTAACACTGCATCACTGGGCGAATAACCTCCACGATGCAGGTTACCGGCCAAGGCGGACGAACTTCCACAAGGAACTCAACGGCTAAGTGTTCAAGACCAAGGCGAACCACCTAGATGGAGGACGTCGGCTGTGGTCTGGCATGGAGAGGGATGGGCTCCGCCATGTGACATTGCCCAAGACACACTAAATGAAGATTACAACCGCAACTCAATCCATACCGGCCCGGTCGTCGCCCGGAACAAGGACCGCGCCTTCCGTCGCTGGCCATCAGGGCGGAGGTGAAAAGTATGTGACTGGTGGACCAAAATCCCTACGTACAAGAAAAAATGTTACTATCGGCACCTGGAATGTGAGATCGCTGAGAGCAGCAGGAAAAGTTGCAGAACTAACACATGAAATGAAGAGATATCGATGGAACGTCCTTGGGCTCTGTGAGGTACGATGGAAAAACCTCGGAGAAACGTCTACCCCAGAAGGCCACAAACTCTACTTCAGTGGCAGTGAAGACAAACATGAACATGGAGTTGGATTCCTCATTCACAAAGACACTGTGAATGCCATCATGGGATGCCGACCAGTCTCTAGCAGACTCATTACTATTCGGCTTAAGGCTTCACCTTTTAACATCACCGTCATCCAAGCTTATGCCCCAACAACTGACTATGATGACGAGGCTGTCGAAGATTTCTATGATCAACTGCAGGAAATCGTAGATCAGACGCCAAAGAAAGACATCATTATAGTGCAGGGCGACTGGAATGCGAAGATTGGAGAGGATGAACACAATAACTGGAAAGGGATATGTGGCCAATACTGCAACCCTGAGACCAACGAAAGAGGTTTGAGGCTCCTAGAATTCGCCAGTTACAACGACCTGAAGGTAGTGAACACGTTCGGTCCACACAAACCATCTAGACGCTGGACATGGCACAGCCCAGGAGAAAAATACCACAGTCAAATCGACTACATCATGGTTAAAAGACGCTTCCAGTCAAGTGTTAACATCGCAAAGACCAGGAGCTTTCCAGGAGCCGACATTGGAAGCGATCATAAGCTTGTAATGATGACCTTCAAACTCCGCCTCCAGAGGATGAAGAAACAGGGCAACATAAGAATTAAGTTCAATCTTGAGAAGCTCAAAGACCCCAACATAGTTGAAAACTTCCAAGCAACGATAGGAGGGAAGTTTGCTCCTCTCCTCGTCCTTGACAATGTGGACACCGAAGTAGACACTCTGATCAACAACTTCAACACTGCCGTGACCGAAGCAGCCAACGACATCCTTGGAAAACACCGACCAACAAAGATGCCCTGGGTCACGGAAGAAGTGCTAAAGCTGAGCGACAAACGCAGAGAACTAAAGCAAAAGAAGAGTACGGATGAAGGTGCTAAACTATACAGAAAAGCCAACCAACAAGTTAAAGAAGGCATGAGGAAAGCAAAGGAAACATGGATTGAAGAACAATGCCAAGATATCGAAGCAAACCTGCAGAAAAATAACAGCAAAAAAGCCTACCAGCTTGTGAAAGGACTAGCAAGCTCAAAACAAGACAGAACCACTACCATACAGAACAAAGCAGGGAAATGTCTCACAGAAGATCAAGAGATTCTGCAGAGGTGGACAGAGTACTGCTCCGAATTATACACACACACAACAACAGGAGATCCCACGGTGCTAGACGTTCCTCCACCAACCAACAACGACAGCTACCCCATCGTGCGAGAAGAAGTTGAAGCTGCAGTAAAATCATTGAAGAAAGGCAAGTCGGCAGGAATGGACAACATTCCCTCAGAAACTGGTCAGGCAGGAGGAGAGGCCATGATAGATATGTTACTCATCATCTGCAATAAGATCTGGCGGACAGGTGAGTGTCCAACACCTTGGACCCAGTCCCTGATCATCACTCTCCCGAAGAAAGGCAACCTACAACTATGCCAAAACTACCGTACCATCAGCCTGATCAGCCATCCAAGTAAAGGTCATGCTAAAAATCCTTCTGAGTAGACTGAAGCCACAAGCTGAGGAGATAATAAAAGAAGAGCAGGCAGGTTTCAGACCAGGAAGAAGTACCACAGAGCAAATTTTCAACCTCAGATTGCTCTGTGAGAAATACCTGCAACACCAGCAAGGCCTTTATCACGTCTTCTCGGACTTCAAGAAGGCATTCGACAGAGTTTGGCACGCAGCCTTGTGGGCAACCATGAGGCTGTACAACATCAATGCCAACCTGATCAGAACTATAGAATGCCTCTACGAAAAGGCGACCAGTGCAGTCTACCATGACAACATAGGCGAACGGTTCCGAACCACAGTTGGAGTACGCCAAGGATGCCTGTTCTCCCCCACTCTCTTTAACATCTTCTTAGAGAGAATAATGGCTGACGCACTTGAAGACCACGAGGGAACAGTCAGCATCGGAGGTAGAACAATCACAAACTTGCGTTTTGCCGACGACATTGACGGACTAGCTGGGCAAGAGCAAGAGCTAGTCAGCTTGATAAAACATCTTGATGAGGCCTCCACAGCATATGGCATGCAGATCAGTGCAGAGAAAACCCAGTTGATGACAAATAATACCAATGGCATCAGCACTGACATTACCATAGACAACAAGAAACTTGAGACCGTCCATAGATTTAAATATCTGGGAGCTATAGTATCAGATGTGAAGGATCAAAGCCCGAGGTACTTTCCAGGATTGCCCAGACCACAGCTGCAATGACCAAGCTAAAAGTCATCTGGAACGACAAGAATATCGCAATCGGCTCCAAGATCAGACTGATGCGTTCCCTGGTCATGTCAATATTTTTGTATGCATGCGAAACATGGACCATAACAGCAGACATTGAAAGAAGGATACAGGCAATGGAGATGAGATGCTTCCGCAAACTCCTTGGTATCTCGTACAAAGATCATATAACCAATAAGGAAGTGAAAACCCGAATCGAAAACGCCATCGGCCGTATGAAAGACCTCCTGACCTCAGTGAAAAGACGCAAACTGAGGTGGTACGGGCACGTCACACGATCATCTGGACTGGCCAAGACCGTCTTGCAGGGAACAGTTCAGGGAGGGAGATGAAGAGGCAGACAGAGAAAAAGATGGGAAGACAATATCAGAGAGTGGACTGGCCTTGAATGGAATATCATTCTGCGGAAAGCTGAGGACCGTGAGGAGTGGAGGAAGTTGGTTGCAAAATCTTCAGTGGTGCCCCAACGGTCAACCAGACTACGGGACTGATGATGATGATGATGATGTATGTTTATTCACCAGCGATCTGAGGCACAACAAGGGATTTTTCTATCTGTAAAACTGATCACACATCTTCAGTGCCTTAGGTTTCTGTTGTGGTTGCCCACAGGTGTGAACTCAGTAGCACTTTCCTTAAGGCCAGCAGCGCTCTTGTGACATTTGTTGCATTCCATTTAAAGAGACTTTCCGTTTTACAGTGCTGTTTCCAATGCTCATCCAGCGTGTTGTATGTTGACTGACATCTGTGAAACTACCAACCAACAATTCTATGTGTTAGTGCTAACAGATTCCCAACAGAATGCTATGTCTAGAACTGTCGACTGAAATCTGTGAAACATTACCAACAAACAATTCCATTTCTTAGTTCCAACAGATCCCCAACAGAATGCTATGTCTAGAACTATCGACTGAAATCTATGAAACATTACCAACAAACAGTTCCATTTCTTAGTTCCAAGCCCAACAGAACGCAATGTCTATGAACTGACTGATTCACTTCCCGTGTTGCATGTCACACTGGGGGTAGCCTACAACATACTTGACCTTGACTTATTTCCAAATTTCTTGCCTGTTGTGTGTGTGTGTGTGTGTGTGTGTGTGTGTGTGTGTGTGTGTGTGTGTGTGTGTGCATGAGTGTGTGTATGCGAGAGTGTGTGTATGTGTGTGTGATGTGGAAGGTAAGAATCTTTATTTTATTAAAATGATTTTTTTTTTGTGGCAGCGGGTCTTGCTTTGTGAACTGGATGCTGTCTGTCTCTGTGACCAGACTTTAAGTTTGTCACAACTAACAATTCTGCTCGACAGAATGTAACACTACATATGTGTAACATGCATGCCTTGTGACGAGTGTCTCAGTATCAAAACACGTGTTACTTGATTGCTGGGAATGGCATGACACAGATAATATATTCCAGCAGATTTACTAAACACCTGTTTTTGTGATGTTCCTTTAGAAAAAACAATGCTTTTGAAAATAATTTTCAAGTGAAAGAAATGCACCTTTGAGGGTGTTGTTAAATTTCTGATCAACAATACAGGTAATTGTGTCTCTCGGGCCTGGTCGACACCAAGATATATTATGATACTTAGCACAGAGTATAGCCCTATCATGCAGTCTCAATCCTAGATGGAACTCCATAGCATCATGTCATCATCATCATCACATTGTAAAAACTGTGCCAGCTTCTGTGGCCATTAAGGTTGCTTACAAAATGAGACAAAAAAATAATAAATAAAAAGAAAGGTGAGCATGAAGAAATCCCAAGTACAATGTCCCCCCCCCCTAAAAAACACACACATAAAAAAGAAACAAACTAACAACAACAAAAAACAACTCATACCAGTGCCAGACGTGGACCATAAAATCGCAACCTGTGAAATGCGTTGTATTAGTTCTGTGTGTGAGTGTGTATATGCAAGTATAGTGGTATCTGTCTGTGTTTGCTCTTGTGTGCGTATATCTGAAAGACCGAATTTATCAGGCTACACATTTTTCCTCCCTGATATGCTTTTGTGGACTAATGTCACTGCCATGTACTCCTAGTTTCAAGGTATATTGTTTTCTTAACCAACTGTGTTTATTCTGCAATACAGTATTGACATGGCATTTCTCCTATCCCAATCCCATCTTTGTTCTACATAACACACAACAACCATTCTTTGACCTCAACTATTTATGCTATTCAAATGGAATTATTATCATCATTATGCTTGTATCATTACTATCACCAGTTTTCACCTTTCATTTCTGTTTGACATGGCAACAACCCTGACAGGTCCTCATCGATCAGCTGGGCTCTAAGCAACGTTTAGTGAGTGATCACTGTGTAACAGACACTGCAACAAAACTCACAGACTGCACAGATTGCAGAACAGAAAACAACATCCACACAATTGTCACAAAGTCCAGCACATCAAATCCCACATATATTTATTACAACCTTGTTGTAACACGCACTGTATGTTAACATAATGTACATCATCAACATATAATACAATGCACGGATTGTTGTATCATGTGTCATGTACCGGTAGTCTATCATGCCATATTGCTAATGGTTGCGCACACACTGTCATCACAAAATGTTATGCAATACCACATCATACCTCTAATCATACTTCTTTTTCCTTCACACTTTACCATTTTAATGAATATAATCTCTATCTCTCTCGCTCACACACACACACACACAACACACACACACACAGATTTGTTTGGACAGAATCAAATGCTTCAGACCTTTCTGATTTGTTTTTCTTCAAACAAAAAAAACAACAAAAAACGTAGAGAACAAGCCAAAAAAATAAACAAGCCAAAAAATACACAAATAAAAATAACTACACACTAGCCATATCACCCTCTTAGAAAGCATGTTACATACATGCAATTACAGTCATTTTATCAACAACATTATGACATGTAATGAGCATTATCTGCACAGTAAAACTATGACACACAATGAGCATGATTTAAAAAATAAAAATGTCTACATATAACAGTTGTCATTTTAACAATAAAACTCTGACTACAGAGTAGGCTTACTACACCCAGGCACAGCCAACTACAGACTTACATGACTGCATCCAGCTAGGATCCATTAACAATTCATGACAAAACTACCACACAACCGTGTCATTATCATGACAAATTGTAAAAACACATTTTATGATAAAACTACAACACAACCAGCATTACAATCACCATGAACTGCCAAACACACACTCTAAGTGGACACGAGGTCCAGGATAACCAGCGCTACAAACACTCAATGTCTGCCTGAAGCCAGACACGGGCATGTGGACATCCTGTAAACATCCGCTATGATAACCACCACCACCCTCACCCTCCGATATACAACATCTTTATCAGAATCATTGCATCCAACATACAACACCCTTATCTGTACGACTTCACTACAGATAACACCTTTATTTGAATCACATCACCACACACCCCAACATACAACACCCTTATCTGATTCACTTCACACAAACTCCAACACACAATATCCTTATTTGAAACACTTCACACATCACTTCACACATCTACAATACATTCATTTGACCACCTTACACTATACAGAAAGCAACATGTTTTCAGCCAAAGCCACACATCATAAGAGTTGAAGAAATATATACTCGTACACTGTTCTGTCCAAACAGAACAAGTATATCAAAATTTACACACATTTGACTTGCCTCACAGTAACTCACTTAATGCCAATATCCGCATGGTCAGATAGTACCTTTAAAAATTGTACTGTTGTGGTGATATATTGTATTGAAAACCACCATGCAGAGAATGTATCTAGGGTTATTCACAGCCTGTCTGCATGTCACTGGCTGGCTGTGCATGTACTCTCCATCACACAACATGGAAAGTGTCCAAGTAACTCAGCCTCCTATCATTCATAAACAAACACAAAACAATGATGTGCAAGAGCATGTGCACCCACTGCAGGCAGCGCTAATTGTTGTATGCATTTATGATACAGTCAAAATACTGACAACTGAAGGATCAGATGTTAATACTAATGATAATGAATCAGATGGGCCCGATTTTGTGCCATACATTGCATGTTGTCTCAGTTTCAATACCGTACTACGCAAAAATTAATGACTTTTTTGCACAATTACAGAACATTAGACTGACAACTTCACCCCCAAATTTCAAACAACTAGCTTTTTATGGGTATTTTCAACAATTTCCTTTCTATCTTATTCAAATGCCTGGTATGCAGGAATTAACAAGGGGGAGAACTCCTGGTACAGAATGAGTTAAATCGGCCTGAAGTTTTATAATTATACTAAAAATCTATGTATGTCTGACTTGTTTCACTTTCAGTCTCAAAGTTTTACAATTATACTAAAATCTATACATACCTGACTTGCCTCATTCTATATCAGTCACCAAACTTTACAATTGTTTTTCTAAAGAAAGACTCAAAACGGTCAGGGCTGGGAACTGGTTGCATGTTTTAATGATGCAGCAAATGGATTTTACAATAAACTGCAACAGTTCAGGGCTATCAAACACACTTGATCTAATTTTCCATCTTTATCCAACTTGGCAAATAACTTTATATGCCACAAGCTAGCTGACATCTATGGCAAGTAACTTCACATGCCACAAGCTCTCTAACATCTATGGCAAGTAACTTCACATGCCACAAGCTCTCTAACATCTATGGCAAGTAACTTCACATGCCACAAGCTCTCTAACATCTATGGCAAGTAACTTCACATGCCACAACATCTATGGCAAGTAACTTCACATGCCACAAGCTCTCTAACATCTATGGCAAGTAACTTCACATGCCACAAGCTCTCTAACATCTATGGCAAGTAACTTCACATGCCACAAGCTCTCTAACATCTATGGCAAGTAACTTCACATGCCACAAGCTCTCTAACATCTATGGCAAGTAACTTCACATGCCACAAGCTCTCTAACATCTATGGCAAGTAACTTCACATGCCACAAGTTCTCTAACATCTATGGCAAGTAACTTCATATGCCACAATCTATCTAACATCTATGGCAAGTAACTTCACATGCCACAAGCTCTCTAACATCTATGGCAAGTAACTTCACATGCCACAAGCTATCTAACATCTATGACAGGCAAATACTTTGTGCCTAGCTCTGATGCCATGGCATAACAATTATCAAGATCATATAATCCAAGCTCAGCATCCATCAAACAATCTAATTTTTCAGAACAAATAAAACACATATAACAGAAACAAATGAGAAGCAGGCAAATAAAGCATAATACAATATAAACAAAGACAGCCAGTGCCACACTCAAGCTTGGGTGATAACATGTAGCCAATTGTTTGTTGGAACAAACAAGTGCCCCTGTTGTCAAATGGTTCATTATTCTCCACAGACACAAACATTACTTCACTGGGACAGATATAGATGAATGGGGACAGTCAGGTATTGTTGATCTATCTGTGAATCAGTGTGAAGACAGGAAGTGGTGGGTGTGTGGACTACGGTGTGTGGACTACGGGGCATAAGGAGTCAGGTGTAGTTGGTAACCATGAGTCAGGATGAAGACAGGGAGTGGTGGGTGTGTGGACTACGGGGCATAAGGAGTCGGGTGTAGTTGGTAACCATGAATCAGGATGAAGACAGGGAGGGGTGGGTGTGTGGACAACGGGGCATAAGGAGTCAGGTGTGGTTGGTAACCATGAGTCAGGATGAAGACAGGGAGTGGTGGGTGTGTGGACTACGGGGCATGAGGAGTCAGGTGTAGTTGGTTACCAGTTTGTCAGGATGAAGACAGGGAGGGGTGGATGTGAATCATGGGACATGGGGGTAGGCACTGTTGTTATCTGTGAGTCAGGGGGAGACAGAGAGGTGTGGACAGCCAGCTATTGTTGGTATACATGTGAGTCAGGGTGGAGACAGAGAGGTGTGGACAGCCAGCTATTGTTGGTATACACGTGAGTCAGGGTGAATTCAGGCAGGTAGTCAAGTGTTGTTGGTATACCTGTCAGTCAGGTTTGATGACAGGAGGGATGGGGAGTCAGGTGTTAATGGTATACATGTCAGTCAGGTTTGATGACAGGAGGAATGGGGAGTCAGGTGTTAATGGTATACATGTCAGTCAGGTTTGATGACAGGAGGAATGGGGAGTCAGGTGTTAATGGTATACCTGTCAGTCAGATTTGATGACAGGAGGAATGGGGAGTCAGGTGTTAATGGTATACCTGTCAGTCAGGATGATGACAGGAGGGATGGGGAGTCAGGTGTTAATGGTATACCTGTCAATCAAGATGACAGGAGGGATGGGGAGTCAGGTGTTAATGATATACCTGTCAATCAAGATGATGACAAGAGAGATGCGGAGTCAGGTGTTAATGGTATACCTGTCAATCACAATGACGACATGAGGAGTGGGTGGAGAGATTGGGGGACCTGGGGAGGTGAGGATATCGGTACAATTAGAGGTCAGGTGTGTAGGGATGGGAAAGTCAGTTGTTGATATACCCACAAGTCACCAAAGAAAGAGATGGGCGAGGGGAAGTGGGGGGAGGAAGAGAGGGAGGCAGGGGAGGGTAGTTATCAAGACATGAAAAATGACAGCAGATGTTGTTGATGCCAGAATGAGGGGAAAAGGAGTATGGTAAAATAAAAGATGAAGAAGATATGTAGGTGTTGTTTATGTATGTATGGGCCAGCTTGAGGGTTCCCAGGTGAAGAAAGTGTGTATGCACATAGGGAGGGTAAAACAAGAAATAATGGAGGAAGGCAGGTGTTGTTTATATACATGCAAACCAGAGCGAGGGCTGCTAGATGAAGGGAGTGCGTGTACATGTATATGTGGGAAGGATAAAACAAGATATAGTGGCACCTCAGGATACGAGCGTCTCGCCATACAAGCAATTCTGGTTACGAGCACAAAATACCTGGAAAATTTGCCTCGATATACGAGCGAAGTTGTGGTTACTTCAAGTACTACCCGCCGCTGCATCCCGCTCTCAGTGAGCGTTGTTCTCTTGTAGCGGAAGCATCTCTGCGTTCATTTGCGCTTTTCTTTTTTTTTTTTTTTTTGTGGTTTACGTGAAGAAATTTTGTAACCCACGATGTCGTCCAAGAAGATGGTTGCTAAGGATAGTGCTGCTAAGACGAAGAAGGATACAATTTCCATAGAATTGAAGGAGGAGATCATAGAAAAACACGAGCGTGGTCTACGTGTGGCTGATCTCGCCAAGTTGTACGACCGTTCATCATCAACAATCTGCACTATCATGAAGAAGAAGGAAGAAATTAAGCAGAACTCATTATTAGTGAGGGGTTCATACCCCAGCAAGTTTTTAATTGTGATGAGACAGGTCTTTTTTGGAAAAACAACCTGGTCCCAGTGAGGTAAAATTCCCAAGAAGAGAGAGCCCTCCTGAATCAGAGGGGGATTCTCCTTCCCCACAGTAACCCCTCTCCTCCTCCCCGTTGTCTCCCTCAAGCCAGCCACGATACTTCATAAAGGTAAAGCACAGTACATGTACACTGTATATTATTTATCATTGTTAAATGTTAAAAAATTACTTTAATTCTGCATAAAATACCATGTTAATTGATTTTTATATTGATATTTTTTGGGTGTGGAACAGATTAATTCAATTTCCATTATTTTCAATGGGGAAATTCGTTTCGAAATATGAGTTTTTCAAGATATAAGCTACGTCATGGAACGAATTAAATTCGTAACCCGAGACATGACTGTATGATGGAGGAAGGTAGGTGTTGTTTATATACATGCGAACCAGAGTGAGGGCTGCTAAGTGAAGGGAGTGCGTGTACATGTATATGTGGGAAGGATAAAACAAGTTATGATGGAGGAAGGTAGGTGTTGTTTATATACATGCGAACCAGAGTGAGGGCTGCTAGGTGAAGGGAGTGTATATGTGGGGAGGGTAAAAGAAGACATGATGGAGGAAGGCAGGTGCTGTTTATATACATGCAAAACAGAGTGAGGGTTCCTAGTGGAAGGAGTGTGTATATATGTGAGGAGGGTAAAATAAGAAATGATGGCGGAAGGCAGATGTTGTTTATATACAAGCAAACCAGAGTGAGGGTTCCTAGTAAAAGAAGTGTGTGTACAGGTGTCAATAAAGAAATAATTTTCAAAGGGAGGTGTCATTTATCATACATGTGGGTCAGAATGAATACAGAGAGAGGAACAGGTATGCTGTCAATCAAGAGTTAAAAATATATGATGGCAGGTGTTTTCTGAATAGATGGGCCAGCAAACTGAGCCATTAGGTGAAGGAGAAGGGGACCGATAGTGATAATAATCACAGATAGTGATACTAATCACAGGTAGAGATATCAATTACAGGCAGCAATATTAATTACAGGTAGTGACATCAATTACAGATAGACACATCAATAACATATAGTGACATCAATGACAGGTAGTGACATCAATCAAGAGATAAATGAAGAAGGCAGGTGTTGTTTGTACATGTGAGCCAGTGTCAGGGCCGCCAGGTGTAGGGAGTCACGCCTAGACACGCCCGACATCACCTTCTGCCAGTCAGCACGCCCAATGTGAGGCTGGTCTTTCTCAATCACCTGAAACATTATCATCGCCATCATTATCATCACTGTTACCATCACCATCATCGTCACCCTCACTCTTATCCTCCTCCTCATTATCATTGCTGTTTCAGCATTGTCGTCATCATAATTATCACACCTGATGGGGTCATGTTCTTTCTTTATCACCTGAAACATCATCACCACTGTTATCATCCACGTCATCATCAACTCTGTTATCATCAATGTCATCAACGTCACTGTTATCATCATCATTATCACGCCTGATGTGAGGCAGGCCTTTCTGTATCACCTGAAACATCATTATCACCATCAGCAGCAGCCTTTTTGTAATCATCATTGTTGTCATCATGATCACTGTTATCATTATCATCACTGTCAGCTCCAAGCCATACTGGTCTTTCTCCACCACCTGAAACATCCTCTATATTATCAACACTGTTGCCATAACTATCATCATCGCCACCTTCCTCGTCATTATCAGCGTCATCACAATCACAATTATCATCACTACCACAATCATCATATCATCATCTATTCACTATCACCACAGCTAAGATCACCATCTTCGTCATCACCTTTACCATCACCATTACCATTATCATCACCATTGCCATCATTATCATCATCATATCATCATAATCATTACTACCGCTGTTATCATCATCATCAACAACTTCATCAACACTATCAGCAATGTCACCGTCATCATCATCGTCACT
>JAPXFY010000013.1:79753750-79826250 GCA_030674185.1 Monoplex corrugatus | reverse complement strand
GTATAGTTTATGAGGTGATGTATACATTTTTCTTCCTTAACATGCTTTCTGTTGGCTAGTCTCACTATCACCATTTCTAATTTCATGTTATAATCTGCTGGCAGGAAAGAAGGCCTTACATGTGCCTTCTTGAACTGACTGAACAGTGCTCATTGTCTGTTTTGTTTGATATCATTCAATGTAAAGAAAATAGTTAAAACCGTGTGGCGCTCACTCACTGCTACATTTCGTATTGCCTATTGTACAGGAAAGTAGGCCTTATAAACTTGTGGTGCTCACTGTCTGCTACATATGATACTGCCCTGTGTACAGGAAAGCAGACCTTATAACAGTGCAGTCCTCATGCTATATTTGATACTGCCCAACATATTAGTAAATTTTTGTGGATTTAATTTCTATTCAAAACAACTTCTGATGTGCCATGAATAGTTCCTATTTGCTTGGTGTACTATTCTGTGACATAACAATATTTGTCATTTCCTTGATGTGCCATTCTGTACCATGAACATTTCCTGTTTGCTTGATATGCCATTCTATGCCTTGAATATTTTATCCTCGCTTGGTGTGCCATTCTGGTGTTGCCATGAGTATTTCCTGTTTGCTTGGCATGCCATTCTGTGCCTTGAATATTTTATCCTTGCTTGGTAAGCCATTCTGGTGTTGCCATGAACCGTGAATATCTCTCTTACTTGTGACCTTGGTGTGCCATATTTTCTGGTGATGATGCCATGAACCATAAATATTTCCTCTTTATTGGTGTGCCAATTCTGGTGTTGCCATGAACCGTGAATATTTCCTCTTTACTTGGTGTGCCATTCTGGTGATGCCATGAACCAGTAATATTTCCTCTTTACTTGGTGTGCCATTCTGGTGATGCCATGAACCATAAATATTTCCTCTTTACTTGGTGTGCCAAATTCTGGTGTTGCCATGAACCGAATACCTGTGTGCATTGTGTTCCTCTTTATTGGTGTGCCATTCTGGTGATGCCATGAACCTAATATTTCCTCTTTACTTGGTGTGCCATTCTGGTGTTGCCATGAACCATGAATATTTCCTCTTTACTTGGTGTGCCATTCTGGTGTTGCCATGAATATTTCCTCTTTGCCTGGTAAACCATTCTGTGTGATGAATATTTCCTCTTTGTGTCCTATTCTGGTGTTGCCATGGATATTTTTCTCTTTGCTTGGTAACCTATTCTGGTGTTGCCATGGATATTTTTCTTTGTTTGGTGTCCCATTCTGATATTGTCATATATATTTCTTCTTTGCTTGGTGTCCTATTCTGGTGTTGCCATGGATATTTTTCTTTATTTGGTGTCCATTGTGATATTGTCATATATATTTCTTCTTTGCTTGGTGTCCTATTCTGGTGTTGCCATGGATATTTTTCTCTTTGCTTGATGTGCTATTGTGGTGTTGCCATATATATTTCTTCTTTGCTTGGTGTTCTATTCCGGTGTTGCCATGGATATTTTTCTCTTTGCTTGTGCCGTATTCTGATGTTGCCATACTTGTTTCTTCTTTGCCAACTGCAAAGGTGTTGTGTTGCCACTCCAATATGTCACCATTGCAAGCACACCTGTTCAGAGATATCTACTAACAACAAGGTCTTTACATGATAAGTACATAACTACATAATCACCACCACCACCACCAAAAATGCCCAAAACCCAACAATCCAACCAACTAACAATACACTCACTTGTCTGGGAAGAGCTCGACAATGAAACCTTCGATGGAGACGATGGGCGTACCCTCTGTTACCTGACCTGACCTCTGCAGTGAATGGATTCGATCCTCAGCTCCCTTCAGGCCTGCAGTAAACCCCACAGGCTGGGCTGCTGTTGTTGCCTGCCCCTCCTGCATGTCAAACACAATCCTGACATTTCATAGTCATGACAATCACAGAGAAATAAATGTCA
Source organism: Monoplex corrugatus (assembly GCA_030674185.1). NCBI lineage: Eukaryota > Metazoa > Mollusca > Gastropoda > Littorinimorpha > Ranellidae > Monoplex > Monoplex corrugatus. Next base: position 79,824,326 of record JAPXFY010000013.1, on the reverse strand, counting down.
TTCCTCAGATTTTTTCTTAGCGATTCGATTTTTATCATGCATGTATGCAGAGTTTTGCCCACATAAAGCAGGCATAATGTTGCTGCCCACACAGCATACTCTGTCTTCAGTGGGCATGAATTCTGATATGTCTAACATGTTCTTTAACATACATATTTGAAATTTATGCACTATCAGGTCTGTAAATATGCTGACTTAGTAGACAGGATAAATCTCCACCCTGTATCCACTTTACAACAAGAAGTCTGTCTTATTTACGTAATTACTGCACCTGTCAATAATAATGATAGAAATAACAATGATAATTACAGCATTTCTTTTTTTTTTTTTTTAAAGTCACAATGGATCAACCATGTGAAAAAGATAACGTCTTCAAGTTAGGATTGAGTTTCAGTTTCAGTTTCTCAAGATGATGTCTCCACGCTTGGAACGAATTCTATATGCACTAACGTCACAGGTGCCACATGTATGGTGACCATTGCACATACCTTAAGCCTACACATAAACCCATGAGCTGGCCAGGTCCTGAGGCCCTACCTAGACTATATTTTACCTAGTCCATATTTTATACTGGTATTTTATCAGCCTACCACTGGAATAATCTAGGTTACATGTAAATGACATGTGTATGTGTGTATCTTACCTTCAAAAAAGGAACAAAAAAGGAACATATTATAAAGTAAATAAATAAATAATTAAAGGTCTGAATCATAACACAACTAGCTATTTTGTATAAACTTAGGACTGAATGAAGACAGAGTATGTGTCTATTGAATACAGAGACAAAGCACATTCCAGTTGTATGCACCAAACACAGGAAAACAGCAACAAATGACTGTACAACATCAGTGTCGAAGAACTTGTAAAGTAATATCAGAAGCAATATGGAAGGTCAGGCAAGGTATTCAAAGATGGTCACAAAGATAAACAAATGCAGCACCAGTGACACACTTGTAGCATAATGTAGGCTACTGATTTTTTTTATAGAATTCCCTGAGAAACAGACAACCAGTGGAGAAAGTGAATCATGGGAATGATACGATTATGATTCTTTTTACAAAGGGCAATATAAAAACAATAACAAAAAACAACATTCAAACAATTAATATAAAAAAATATCAACAAAAGACTCACAAACTGCATGTTTTTTATTTTCTTAAATTTGTAGGCTACATTCTGTAACAAGAAACTGAAACAAGAAGAGAGAGAGAGAGAGAGAGAGAGAGAGAGAGAGAGAGAGAGAGAGAGAGAGAGACAGAGACAGTGAGACAGGCAGGCAGACAGAAAGACACACTGAGAGACAAAGACAGAGAAAGAGACAGAGAAATAGAGAGAAAAAAAGGACATAGAGAGAAAGACACTCACACACACATGCACACATAAGAGACAGGCAGGCAGACAGAGAGAGAGGAAGGTGCACACACACACACACACACATACACACACAGAGGCAGACAGGGAGTGAGAGAGAGAGACAGTCAATCATGGACAGAGACAAACGGCAGACAGAAAGAGAGGCACAAGAGAGAGAGAGAGAGAGAGGAGAGAGAGAGAGAGAGAGAGAGACAGACAGACAGACAGACAGACAGACGGACAGACAGAAAGACAGATTGAGGGACAAAGAAGCAGGTGAAGAGAGGCAGAGACATCTGAAGACAAGAGATCTTAAGAGAGGGGCAGAGAGAGCTGCAGACCTTGCCGGTGACTGTGGCTCTACCAAAGGTTTGTTGGAAAGCTTGTCTGACGGCCAGTACTTTGTTGTCCTTGGCTGATGTCACCACAACCTCCACCTCCCCCCCTGAACCTGCACACACAAACATACACATATATATGTATGTCTGCTTATGTATCACATATATACATTACACACATACAACACACACATACACACAATCACAGCAAATGAAAGAACTATGCAAACTAAACAACAAATCACAGACAAAATCAAAACAATTTATTTAGTATTTTTAGTTAGATATCACAATATTAAAGAGAGGGAGAAATGTACATGGGGAAAATGGGGGAAAGTAAATATGAGAAAGTTTCATGAAAACCAAAAAACAACAAAGTGTAGAACAAGAAATTGTTATTGCTATTTTTGTTTACAGCCCAGCGGACTGTGTACAGCCATATGAGGGCTATAACCATTTCAAAACATACACCATACTTCAACAGGGACAAAAAAGGAAAAAGAAAATTAAATACACATATCAATGCTTTCGCGCACGTAATCTAAGGACATGCCCTGGCGTTGACCACTCCAATTTACTGCACAGGGAATTTAAAAAACATACCTGCATACAAATTTAAACATAACTTAAGACACTATAACATACATAAAAGCAGGCCTAAACTACCTAAAACTGCCTCCGCATATCTCACCTCCCTAGAGCCAAAAATGCACTTTATACATGCACCCAATTGTCAATCCTAAGAAAAAGTACATAAGACTTTATTGAACACATGCAGGTGAATGGACCAGCAAAGCAGAAAATGATAGGAAGAAATGATAAAAAGCAAAGGACAAAGAAAGAAACAAAGAGAGTGACAAAAAGGAAATTTCTAACACAGAATTTCCAGAAGGTGTGGATACTGTTTATACTGAAAGAGCCCTCAGCATCCTCATGTGATGAGAACAAGAATTCAAACAAAATGGTTAATACACTGGGAAACAAAATATAGGATCTGATGCACAATGTGATTTATTTCAATAAAAGAAGTTTCTTTACCAGAGTTTGAATAATTCTGCTTCTGTCCTAATTCAGTTCTATAATTCTGTGTACAAATCTTTCACCCCATACACATACATATGTACCACCTTCATCAATATATATGTACATACACGTCTATACACGTCACCATCACACATACACACTAGGGCAAAAATGAAGATAAAGGAAATCAATTTTTATTTTCAATTGCATGGACACTAGCACATATAGCCAACCTGCATATCTTCCATCACTCATCTACTTATATTAAAACAAAAAGAATTAACAAAAAACCAGACATTTCACCGTGAACACATAAAAGTATGTAGGCCTACACATATTATTATTATTATTATGATGAACATTTAGTACGCCTAATCAAATTAATGCCCTAGGCGTTAACAATGGCAAAACATATAACCGAAATCACAAGCACGCACACACACCGCCCACAACACACACACACACAACACACACACACACACACACACACACGCACCACACACACACACACACACACACACACAGCACGACATGCAAATACAATGACACATTGACACTAAGACATTATAAAGCCAACATTACGTTACATGGGGGGAGGGGGGCAGAAATTACCAGTTATTTGGGAAACAGATGAGTTTTGAGGGAGCGTTTGAATGTGGACAGAGAAGGTGAGTATCTGAGTGAGCGAGGTAGCTGATTCCAGATAGTTGGAGCTTGATAGGAAAAAGAACGCTGCCCAAACCTTTTAGTGCGGACTATGGGGATACTATAGAGACGGGTGTCGGATGAGGACCGCAAAGCTCGAGATGGCGTGTAGAGATGTAACAGATGGGCGAGATACTCAGGACAGGAAGACTCAATAGATTTGAAGCAGAGACAGGCAATCTTGTAGGATATTCTTTGCTGAACCGGGAGCCAGTGAAGAGAACAGAGCAATGGCGTAACATGGTTAAATTTTGAAGAGCGGAAGATGAGACGGGCAGCATGATTTTGAACTTTCTGAAGTTTGTTAATGAGGTGAGAGGGGGAACCAGACAAAAGAGCATTACAGTAATCAAGACGAGATAGAACAAGTGCACAGACAAGAGTCTTTGTCGTGTCTTCTGAGAGGAGATGGCGGATAGAAGCAATTCGGCGGAGTTCAAGAAAACAAGTCCGACAAACGTTGCTAACATGCAGATGGAAGGACAGGGTTTGGTCAAGAGTTACACCAAGGTTACGGGCAGAATAGGAGAGAGTGATAGACGAGTCAACAAGTGTGATGGAGGTTGGAAGAGAGGGGTGATTTTGGAGTTTGGGTGGGGTGATCAAGATCAATTCGGATTTCTCTTCATTCAATTTCAGTTTGTTTTCAGTCATCCAATCCTTCAGGTCGGCTACACAAGAGAGAGAGACAGAGACAGAGAGAAGGAGAGAGAGAGAGAGAGAGAGAGAGAGAGAGAGAATGTGTGTGTGTGTGTGTGTATGTGTATGTGTATGTGTGTGTGTGTGTGTGTGTTGTGTATGTGTATTGTGTGTGTGTGTGTGTGTGTGTGTGTGTGTGTATGTGTATGTGTATGTGTGTGTATGTGTGTGTGTGTGAGTGTGTGACAGGGACTGAGAGAGGAAACAAACAGATATAGGGGGAGAGCGACAGAGAGAGTGACAGAGAATTTACTCACGGATCACTTCTTTCATGCCTGGGTCTAAAGTGGTGATCACCGACTCCACAGAACTCTAAAACACAGTCATCATCATCATTATCATTACCATTATCATCTTCAACAGCAACAGCAACATCATCACTATCATTACAACAATCATCATCATCATCATCATGTTAACTCTGTTAACATAGTCATCATCACATTCATTACCATCATCACTGTCATCATGAGTATCTTCACCATTACTTCTTTGATGCCAGGGTCTAATGTGGTGATCAAGACACAGAATTCTTTTGACATCATCATCATCATCATCTCCTTTATGCCTGGATTCAGTATGGTGATCATTGATGTCACTGAGCTCCATCAACAGCCGTCATGGTCATCATCATCATTATCATCACCATCATCACAACTTTCCTCTTACCATTTTCATTACCACCACCATCAATACGATCTTCATGATTACTATCATTATCATGATCATCATCATCATTATCACTATCATAATCATCACTATCATCATCACTGCCATCACTATCATCATCATCATCAGCCTTGTCACAGACATCATCATCACTGTCATTACCATGACACAGATGCATACAGAGAGCGAGCCTCACGGCACTGACCCATACATAAAAGGTGTATGCACCACGCATTTAGCACATACACAAGAATCTAAGGGAACACAGAAATTGTCCCTTGCAAAATTCTGTAGGAAAATCCATACTCACAGGTAAACAGAAACACACACATAACAACAGTAACAACAGCAGGTTGGTGCTGTACAATGTTGAAATCCTTCTACACAGACAACAGTCCTCATTTCACATGACAACAGACAACAGTCCTCATTTCACATGGCAACAGACAACAGTCTTCATTTCACATGACAACAGACAGTCCTCATTTCACATGACAACAGACAACAGTCCTCATTTCACATGACAACAGACAACAGTCCTCATTTCACATGGCAACAGACAACAGTCTTCATTTCACATGGCAACAGACAACAGTCCTCATTTCACATGACAACAGTCCTCATTTCACATGACAACAGTCCTCATTTCACATGACAACAGTCCTCATTTCACATGACAACAGTCCTCATTTCACATGACAACAGACAGCAGTCCTCATTTCACATGACAACAGACAACAGTCCTCATTTCACATGACAACAGACAACAGTCCTCATTTCACATGGCAACAGACAACAGTCTTCATTTCACATGGCAACAGACAACAGTCCTCATTTCACATGACAAGAGTCCTCATTTCACATGACAACAGTCCTCATTTCACATGACAACAGACAACAGTCCTCATTTCACATGACAACAGACAACAGTCCTCATTTCACATGACAACAGACAACAGTCCTCATTTCACATGACAACAGACAACAGTCCTCATTTCACATGGCAACAAACAACAGTCCTCATTTCACATGACAACAGACAACAGTCTTCATTTCACATGGCAACAGACAAACAGTCCTCATTTCACATGACAACAGTCCTCATTTCACATGACAACAGTCCTCATTTCACATGACAACAGACAGCAGTCCTCATTTCACATGACAACAGACAACAGTCCTCATTTCACATGACAACAGTCCTCATTTCACATGACAACAGACAACAGTCTTCATTTCACATGGCAACAGTCCTCATTTCACATGACAACAGACAACAGTCCTCATTTCACATGACAACAGTCCTCATTTCACATGACAACAGACAACAGTCCTCATTTCACATGACAACAGACAACAGTCTTCATTTCACATGGCAACAGACAACAGTCCTCATTTCACTTGACAACAGACAACAGTCTTCATTTCACATGGAAACAGACAAACAGTCCTCATTTCACATGGCAACAGACAAACAGTCCTCATTTCACATGGCAACAGACAACAGTCCTCATTTCACATGACAACAGACAACAGTCCTCATTTCACATGACAACAGTCCTCATTTCACATGACAACAGACAGTCCTCATTTCACATGACAACAGACAACAGTCCTCATTTCACATGACAACAGACAACAGTCCTCATTTCACATGACAACAGACAGTCCTCATTTCACATGACAACAGACAGTCCTCATTTCACATGACAACAGACAACAGTCCTCATTTCACATGACAACAGACAACAGTCCTCATTTCACATGACAACAGACAACAGTCCTCATTTCACATGGCAACAGACAACAGTCCTCATTTCACATGACAACAGACAACAGTCCTCATTTCACATGACAACAGACAACAGTCCTCATTTCACATGGCAACAGTCCTCATTTCACATGACAACAGACAACAGTCCTCATTTCACATGGCAACAGACAACAGTCCTCATTTCACATGACAACAGACAACAGTCCTCATTTCACATGACAACAGTCCTCATTTCACATGACAACAGACAGCAGTCCTCATTTCACATGACAACAGACAACAGTCCTCATTTCACATGGCAACAGTCCTCATTTCACATGACAACAGACAACAGTCCTCATTTCACATGACAACAGACAACAGTCCTCATTTCACATGACAACAGTCCTCATTTCACATGACAACAGACAACAGTCCTCATTTCACATGACAACAGACAACAGTCCTCATTTCACATGGCAACAGACAACAGTCCTCATTTCACATGACAACAGACAACAGTCCTCATTTCACATGACAACAGACAACAGTCCTCATTTCACATGGCAACAGACAACAGTCCTCATTTCACATGGCAACAGACAACAGTCCTCATTTCACATGACAACAGACAAAAGTCCTCATTTCACATGGCAACAGTCCTCATTTCACATGACAACAGACAACAGTCCTCATTTCACATGACAACAGACAACAGTCCTCATTTCACATGACAACAGACAACAGTCCTCATTTCACATGACAACAGACAACAGTCCTCATTTCACATGACAACAGTCCTCATTTCACATGACAACAGACAACAGTCCTCATTTCACATGACAACAGACAACAGTCCTCATTTCACATGGCAACAGACAACAGTCCTCATTTCACATGACAACAGACAACAGTCCTCATTTCACATGACAACAGACAACAGTCCTCATTTCACATGACAACAGACAACAGTCCTCATTTCACATGACAACAGACAACAGTCCTCATTTCACATGACAACAGACAACAGTCCTCATTTCACATGGCAACAGACAACAGTCCTCATTTCACATGGCAACAGTCCTCATTTCACATGACAACAGACAGTCCTCATTTCACATGACAACAGACAGCAGTCCTCATTTCACATGACAACAGTCCTCATTTCACATGGCAACAGACAGTCCTCATTTCACATGACAACAGTCCTCATTTCACATGGCAACAGACAGTCCTCATTTCACATGACAACAGTCCTCATTTCACATGACAACAGACAACAGTCCTCATTTCACATGACAACAGTCCTCATTTCACATGACAACAGTCCTCATTTCACATGACAACAGACAACAGTCCTCATTTCACATGACAACAGACAACAGTCCTCATTTCACATGGCAACAGACAACAGTCCTCATTTCACATGACAACAGACAGCAGTCCTCATTTCACATGACAACAGACAAACAGTCCTCATTTCACATGACAACAGTCCTCATTTCACATGGCAACAGACAACAGTCCTCATTTCACATGACAACAGACAGCAGTCCTCATTTCACATGACAACAGACAAACAGTCCTCATTTCACATGACAACAGTCCTCATTTCACATGGCAACAGACAACAGTCCTCATTTCACATGGCAACAGACAACAGTCCTCATTTCACATGACAACAGACAACAGTCCTCATTTCACATGACAACAGTCCTCATTTCACATGACAACAGACAACAGTCCTCATTTCACATGACAACAGACAACAGTCCTCATTTCACATGGCAACAGACAACAGTCTTCATTTCACATGGCAACAGACAACAGTCCTCATTTCACATGACAACAGTCCTCATTTCACATGACAACAGTCCTCATTTCACATGACAACAGACAACAGTCCTCATTTCACATGACAACAGACAACAGTCCTCATTTCACATGACAACAGACAACAGTCCTCATTTCACATGACAACAGACAACAGTCCTCATTTCACATGGCAACAAACAACAGTCCTCATTTCACATGACAACAGACAACAGTCTTCATTTCACATGGCAACAAACAGTCCTCATTTCACATGACAACAGTCCTCATTTCACATGACAACAGACAGCAGTCCTCATTTCACATGACAACAGACAACAGTCCTCATTTCACATGACAACAGTCCTCATTTCACATGACAACAGACAACAGTCTTCATTTCACATGGCAACAGTCCTCATTTCACATGACAACAGACAACAGTCCTCATTTCACATGACAACAGTCCTCATTTCACATGACAACAGACAACAGTCCTCATTTCACATGACAACAGACAACAGTCTTCATTTCACATGGCAACAGACAACAGTCCTCATTTCACTTGACAACAGACAACAGTCTTCATTTCACATGGCAACAGACAAACAGTCCTCATTTCACATGGCAACAGACAAACAGTCCTCATTTCACATGGCAACAGACAACAGTCCTCATTTCACATGACAACAGACAACAGTCCTCATTTCACATGACAACAGACAGTCCTCATTTCACATGACAACAGACAACAGTCCTCATTTCACATGACAACAGACAACAGTCCTCATTTCACATGACAACAGTCCTCATTTCACATGACAACAGACAACAGTCCTCATTTCACATGACAACAGACAACAGTCCTCATTTCACATGGCAACAGACAACAGTCCTCATTTCACATGACAACAGACAACAGTCCTCATTTCACATGACAACAGACAACAGTCCTCATTTCACATGACAACAGACAACAGTCCTCATTTCACATGACAACAGACAACAGTCCTCATTTCACATACCAACATAGTTCTGACAAAAAACTCATAAAACATAAACCATACATACACAATGCCCTTGTTTTCACTGGAACACTGCTGACAACACAGCAGTAATGCTATCGGTACATCAATAATAATTAATATCAATACTGTAATATTGCTATAGATACAAACCTTAGTTTTCTCCACCACTCTGCTGACCAGGGTGTTGCCAGACAACCAGCCCAGCAGACTGCTAGCTTGAGAGGAAGTGGAGGTCAGTGTTGTGCTGCTCTCTGGGGCTGTACTGACGGCAATGGCGGAACTGGCTTCAAAAGGTGTCTGCATGGGGCCTGCACGATATGAAATACCATGCCTCTTTTTGTAAGCTGTTATAATCTACCATAATGCTAACACACATTGTAAGATATCAAATAGCATGCCTGTAACATTATAATCTACCATAACACTAACTCATTAACACTGACTGTGAGATATCAAATACCATGCCTTTTGTAAGCTAAAGTTGCACTAACAGTAAGATATGAAATACCATGCCTCTTACTGTAATCTAAAGTAACACATAACACAAACAGTGAGATATCAAATACCATGCCTCTTATTGTAATCTAAAGTAACAGTAACACAAACAGTGAGATATCAAATACCATGCCTCTTACTGTAATCTAAAGTAACAGTAACACAAACAGTGAGATATCAAATACCATGTCTCTTACTGTAATCTAAAGAAACACTAACACAAACAGTGAGATATCAAATACCATGCCTCTTGTTGTAATCTAAAGTAACACTAACACAAACAGTGAGATATCAAATACCATGCCTCTTACTGTAATCTAAAGTAACACTAACACAGTGAGATATCAAATACAATGCCTCTGGTTGTAATCTGTACGCACTAACAATGCACTTACACAGTGAGAGATGATATACCAGGCCAGTAACGTTACAATCTACAGTAACACTAAATACTAACACATACAGTGAGATGTGAAATACCATACCTCTTGTAATCAACAAAAACACCCACACACAGAGGTGAATTAGCCTCAAGAGTTGTCTGCATGTTGCAAGGAGACTGTGTTGAATGCAAGTGTCCAGCGGAATATTTATCATGAAACATGCACAATTTGAAAATAAGTGAAGTTTTAAAGCTTCCTTTTCAGTGTACCTGGATTTTTCATGCACACATTTCCGTCTAATATCACTTACAGTGAAAAGACGTTAAATCAAAGAACGAATGAACAAAACAAACTAGTCCCTATTGTCGTCATCATCATTATTGCACACACGTGCCCACCACAAACCCCCATCCACCCAGAGAGACACACACACACATTTAAGTACACACAGACAGATACACACACAGACAGACAACACACACAAACACACACATGCCACACACCTGGGGCCTCTCGACGTGCAGGGTTGGGAAGTGTGGCAGGGGTCCGGTCATGAGCAGAGGGTGGAGAGCTGGGGGCTGTACTGCCATGTCTGCCAACACCACGAACATATTGTCAACACTCATCACCTCACCACCTGTCATGTCAACTCTGACCAACTCAACACCATCATCTCAGCATGCATCACTTTGATACTCATTACCTCAAAGCTAACCACCTCAATATTCACCACCTCAACACTCACCATTCAAAACTCATCACCTCAAAATTCATCATCTAAACACTCATCACATATTGCCTCAACACGATCACTTCAACACTCATCACCTCAAAACACACTGATCAAAGATCAAACATGTCATATAAAAGATACATGCTTTGCAAGGAGACTGTGTTGAATGCAAGTGTTCAGAGGAATATTTATCATGAACCATGCACAATTTGAAAATAAGTGAAGTTTTAAAGCTTCCTTTTCAGGTACCTGGATTTTTCATGCACACATTTTTGCCAAAGGGTCATACACGAGCATCTGCATGCAATGTTGCTCACTCATAGACGGGATTCTTTCCTATGGTGCCCAGTAGGACAGCGTTAATTATGTACCGACAAGACAAAATAGCAGACAGCACTACTGCAACCAGTGCCCCACTTGTGTGGTACTAGTTCATGATTTGTGTACACAGCCTAGCTTGTACACGGTGCCGTTTGTTGTGAAGAGTGGTTCAATACAGAAACATCGCATGCTGCCAGACCCTATCTTTACATACTTCTGGTTGTAAAAAATTACATTATTTTAGAGCAAGAGTGCCGCAGACTGGATGAAGAGATCGCACTCAGTTCCACTGAAGTTCAAGAAAACACTTTTGAAAATGACACCCCTTTCAGCCAGTATGTCAACACACTAAAAGAGATAGAAAAAAATGAAGTCAAGAAAAGGTTTCACGAAACTAAGCTCTGCTGGTTGTAAAGATATCAGCGCAACTCCAAAGATGAATACATCGGGAAAGAAAGAAGCTCACTGACAATATCATTGAACTGGATGAAAACAGAACAAAAACAAAAGTCACATCAACTAACTATGTTATCTGGAAATTTGGATAGCATTTTACTTGAAAACAAAATTGCGGCACAAGCATATCACAGACACAGTTTTTTTGGAAACCACTGTCACAGATACCTGCAAGCAACAATAGAAACATCTGTCAAAGTGTCATGACAACATGTCTGTCAAGTGTCATGACAACAACATGTCAAACAACCAAGGATACTACTCTCATCAAACAAGCACACATCACTGCAAAGTACAGTTAGGAATAACAGGTGTTCTAATAACAACAATAAAATAATAACAAAAACAACAACTATAAAAATAATATTCACAAGGCACTTAACAATAATAATCATCATCATCATGAATAATAATAAGGCACCAAATCTTGAATCAAGAATCAAACCAAGGTGCACACTTCCAGCATTCACCAAAACAATCACCAAAAATCGACAAAATCTCCAGGTACACAAAGCACATGCAAACTGGGAGGAGAAGACAGGAGACGAGTAGGGCTGTGACCCCCCCCCCCCCCCCACACACACAAGGACGCTGATCAAGGATAGACTCAAGCCAGTTTGACAGATGACCCTAGACCCAACTTTCATCTTCTCTGTCACACACAAATATTCTCTTTCTCTTTCTTGTCTTTTCTGTTGTTGTGCTGTTATTGTAGTCAGGATATTGAAGAGTTGTCATAAACACAGAGATCAGAATCAATACCAACACTCACTGTGATGATGCAGGAATCACTGCTGATGGAGTCTGCACTGTCTGAAATCACACAATCATAACCATCATCATATGACACAGAGAGAGAGAGAGAGAGAGAGAGAGAGAGAGAGAGAGAGAGAGAGAGAGTGTGTGCATGTGTGCGTGTGTGTGTGTGCAGTGTGTGCGTGCGTGCTGTGCGGTGTGTGGTGGTGTGGTGATCCAGATAGCTACTACTGATGGGAGTCTGCACTGTCTGAAATCACACAATCATATCCATCATCACTCTCTCTCTGTGCATGTGCGAGCACACACGCGCATGTGTGTGCATGTGCATGTGCGTGACGCAGGTATACTGCTGATGGATCTGCAGTGTCTGAAATCACACAATTATAACCATCATCACTGACTCTGTGTGTGTGTGTGTGTGTGTGTGTGTGTGTGTGTGTGTGTGTGTGTGTGTGTGTGTGTGTGTGTGTGTGTGTGTGTGTGTGTGTGTGTGTGTGTGTGTGTGTTTTGTGTTGTGTGCTGTGCATGTGCATGTGCATGATGCAGGTAGTGCTGCTGATGGAGTCTGCAGTGTCTGAAATCACACAATCATAACCATCATCAATGTGAGTGAGAGAGAAGAGAGAGAGAGAGAGAGAGAGAGACACACACACAACAGACAACAGACAGAGAGAGACTGAGTGTGTGTGTGTGTGTGTGTGTGTGTGTGTGTGTGTGTGTGTGTGTGTGTGTGTGTGTGTGTGTTGTGTGTGTGTGTGTGTGTGTGTGTGTGTGTGTGTGTGTGACTTGTGAGTGAGTGTCAATGTTTGCATGCATATATTTGATGCACATTAAATTATACATTTACTGTATGACACCTTTACTGACACAGGTACAACACAAGACACATTACACTGACAATGACATGTCACAGATCTACTATCAGACAAACACAAGACAGGTAACTTACAGGTGGTATGGACGGAGACGTGGAGGGACCAATGGGGGAGGCCAGGAAAGCTGGCAGCGGAGAGGGAGCAGGAACAGCCACACTTGTGCGACCACCTGTAATCACAATCATGTCATGGTCAGATCACTCTGTTCTCACACACACCTAACTACACCTGTGTGATCTGTAAGAGCAACTGAAATCACAGTCAGTGTGTAAGAAACCCAAAACAAGTGTGACAGCCTGCATTTAAGCAAACAGAAACCAGAAGAACACAAAAATAAAATCAGAATGCATACATATAATATAACCAGGCAAGACAAGTGCAATTTTTTTTTTTTTTTTTTTTCCAAATGGCCTTTGTCAAGCATAAACATAAAACAACAAAGAACAAATACAAAAATCAGGAGAAAAAAGAGCAAAACTTCCCTGCGGGGGTAGTAGTAAGAACTGGAAGAGGGGAGGCAAAGATGATGTCCTGGGAAAGTCAGATGAATTCTACAATGTAAAAGTGGTCATGTCACATATTTACTGTTTTATCCTGAAGATGTTTCAGGACCAAAACCACAATAGTAAATAATACACTTGTTGAGAGTAGTTTCTTGAATGTAATTATACTCATAATTAATAATACATAAATACACACACACACACACACACACACACACACACACACACACACACACACACACATATGCATATGATTCACACCCAACCCCGCATAAACACAAAAATAAAAATAAGAGGAAATATAAGAAACTGATCAACTGAATGGAAAATATATAAAGAGGTATGGGTGGTGTAAATGGATCGTGCCTAGTTCCTAGAATCCAGTCTGACCTTCAAACAGGGGGAAGAAAAACACATCCTAATCCTACAGCCAAGGGGCTGAAGGGAAAGTCACAGTATCCGGCGATAAAACCCTTTGTCTGACATGGCTGGCCTATTTGTAAACAACAATTACAACAGACAAAAAGTGTGAAGCTTTATGTGCAGCCACAGGGCCAAGACCGTACTAAGGTGGGGAAAACATGGTGATGACATTAATGTACTCTTATGACAAGATTAAACTGTACACCTGCTAGGCCTGTCAGACAACAAAGCCACTTAACCTGTGATTTCTTGCAGTGCTTCTCTATACTGTGGCCATCCTCCAGGCAAAGCGCCTTGAGGTGCATTGGCCCTCTGGGAGATTTAGACCTCTCTGTACTCGTGCACACCTACCTATACCTCTACACCTCTGTACCCACACACATCTACATTTCTCTACTCTCACACACCTACCTATGTCTGTACGACCACCTACATACCTCTACTCTCACATACCTACCTATGTCTGTACGACCACCTATAATCACCTGTAATCAAAGTCAAGTCATTGTCAGACCTATCTGTACTCAACACACCTAATACATATGTATGATCACCTTTAATCACAGCTGTGGTCAGAAATCTATGTACTCACACATACCTATCCATATCTGTACAACCATCTGTAATCACAGTCGTGTTGTGGCCAGACCTCTATGTTTCACACATACCTATCCATATCTGTACAACCATCTGTAATCACAGTCATGTTGTGGTCAGACCTCTATGTTTTCACACATACCTACCTACATCTGTATAACCATCTGTAATCACAGTCATGTAGTGGCCAGACCTCTATGTTTTCACACATACCTACCTACATCTGTATAACCATCTGTAATCACAGTCATGTAGTTGCCAGACCTCTATGTTTTCACACATACCAACCTACATCTGTATAACCATCTGTAATCACAGTCATGTAGTTGCCAGACCTCTTATGTTTTCACACATACCAACCTACATCTGTATAACCATCTGTAATCACAGTCATGTAGTGGCCAGACCTCTATGTTTTCACACATACCAACCTACATCTGTATAACCATCTGTAATCACAGTCATGTAGTGGCCAGACCTCTATGTTTTCACACATACCTACCTACATCTGTATAACCATCTGTAATCACAG
The DNA here is from genome assembly GCA_030674185.1 of Monoplex corrugatus. Lineage (NCBI taxonomy): Eukaryota > Metazoa > Mollusca > Gastropoda > Littorinimorpha > Ranellidae > Monoplex > Monoplex corrugatus. The sequence goes on along the minus strand of JAPXFY010000013.1, from coordinate 79,808,869 downwards.
TCATGTAGTGGCCAGACCTCTATGTTTTCACACATACCAACCTACATCTGTATAACCATCTGTAATCACAGTCATGTAGTGGCCAGACCTCTATGTTTTCACACATACCTACCTACATCTGTATAACCATCTGTAATCACAGTCATGTAGTTGCCAGACTCTATGTTTTCACACATACCTACCTACATCTGTATAACCATCTGTAATCACAGTCATGTAGTTGCCAGACCTCTATGTTTTCACACATACCAACCTACATCTGTATAACCATCTGTAATCACAGTCATGTAGTGGTCAGATCTCTATGTTTTCACACATACCTACCTACATCTGTATAACCATCTGTAATCACAGTCATGTTGTGGTCAGACCTCTACGTTTTCACACATACCTACCTACATCTGTATAACCATCTGTAATCACAGTCATGTTGTGGTCAGACCTCTTTGTACTCACACACACCTACGTGCACTTGTATTTTTAACTACCTATAATCACAGTCATGTTGTCAAATCTCTGTACTCCTAGACACCTACCTATATCTGTAATCAACCGCACTCTGATCAAACTGCTCTGCTGTCACACACACATACTTGCATTTCACTGTTTCTGCCCCCCTCCCCACTTCGTCTCTATATGTAGTTTGTTTAGTGCAAAGCTTTGGGCAAAAAATTTCCAATACAAGAAAATGAAATCATACACACGTTAAATACTAATGATACTGAATAGATACTAATACAAGCCACCACAAATGACGCTGCATGTAATGATACAAGTCTAAGACATCAACACTACCCACAGTGATATATATATGTTAAAGCCAGCACCACCTGCAGAGTTTTCAGCAGCTTCTTTCTCTGCCAGTGCCACTTCTTCATGGGTGACAATTTCTGGCTGATCATCATTCGCTTCCTCCATCATCCTGACTTATCTGAAACAACATAAATCATTTGTTATTTTCCATCATCCTGACTTGTCTGAAACAACACAGATCATTTGCTATCTTCCATCATCCTGACTTGCCTCAAACAACAAAAATCATTTGCTATCTTCCATCATCTCGACTTGTCTGAAACAACACAATCAAATCGACTTGTCTGAAACACACAATCATTATTTTCTGTCATCCTGACTTGTCTGAAACAACACAAATCATTATTTTCTGTCATCCTGACTTGTCTGAAACAACACAAATCATTATTTTCTGTCATCCTGACTTGTCTGAAACAACACAAATCATTATTTTCTGTCATCCTGACTTGTCTGAAACAACACAAATCATTATTTTCATCATCCTGACTTGTCTGAAACACACAATCATTTTCTTCATCATCTTGACTTGTCTGAAACAACAAAATCATTTGTTATTTTTCCATCGTCTGACTTGTCTGAAACAAACAAAATATTTGTTATCCCTCCACCATCCTGACTTGTCTGAATCAACACAAAAATCATTTGTTGTCTTCCATCATCCTGACTTGTCTGAATCAACACAAATATCAATTGTTGTCTTCCATCATCCTGACTTGTCTGAATCAACACAAAAATCATTTGTTGTCTTCCATCATCCTGACTTGTCTGAATCACACAAAAATCATTTGTTGTCTTCCATCATCCTGACTTGTCTGAATCAACACAAATATCAATTGTTGTCTTCCATCATCCTGACTTGTCTGAGACAACACAAACATTTTCTATTATCATGACTAGTCTAAAACAACAAAAATTATTTGTTATAATCCATCATCCTGACTTGTCTAAAACAACACAAATCACTTGTCTTCTTACTTTATCCTAACTGAAACAGGAACACGAAAACAGAATAAGAACATGTTTTTCATTAACAAACAAAATAGGCTCAAATTTTCTGCCAACTGGTCTTTGTTAAGTGTACACAAAAGACATCAAAGAAACAAATATGCAAAATGTAAGACAAAAACAACAACCAAACTTCCCTGATGATTGTTCAGCTGGAAGAAGAGAATTATGTGATATTCTTAAAGCATTCCAGGAGACCGCATAATTTGTAGACATTATGAATCATCATTGGTGATACGGTTATGAAAGAATTCTAAAAATGTTTTTGGAGGCAGAATTTAATTTTGATCTGTTCTTGCTGATTAATTCAATAATAAATTCATTAGTTGACATAAAAATACCACCCAAATGAAATATGAAATTAGAACAGCATTGAAAAAGATAAAACTGGGAAAAGCCCCAGGACCAGACAATATCATTACAGAAATGATTGAGGCCCTTGAGGAATATGGTATTGAAAAAATAACAGTCCTCCTAAATGAAATTTATGACACCAGAAAAATCCCTAAGGATGCACCAAAATCAATTTTCATTGCACTTCCAGGGAGGGCATGGGCTATGAAGTGCAAACTCCATTGTGCAGTCAGCTTGATAAGTCATGTAACAATAAATGAATAATTCTATTAAGAATAATCATTATGAAGACAAGGGACATAATCAAAAGATAAAGAGCAGAAGAACAATGTGGATTTGTCGAAGGGAAAGGAACTATTGATGCCATATACATGTACACCCTAAGAACTCTCATAGAAAGGACAATCAAGCTGAATATGGATTTATATTTATGCTTTATTGATTATACCAACACTTTTGATCGGGTAAGACATGAAGAATTGATCAACCAACTAGAAAGGCTCAATCAGTCAATGTTGATGGAAATGATCTGAGAATAATCAGAAATATACATTGGGAGCAATCAGCAGTAATGAGAATAGAAAACGATATAAGCTCTTTCCAAAATAACAAAAGAGGGGTTAGGCAGGGATGTGTTCTGTCACCAGATTTATTTTCAATTTACAGTGAAATCATCATGAGAAACCCAGAAGAATGCTTTGGGATAAAGGCAGTAGGAAAATGATAAACAATCTTTGTTACACAGATGACACCACTCTAATTGCAGAAAATGACAAAGAACTACAAAATCTTGTGAATATAATAAAAAGAGACAGTAAAAATAAAGGGCTGGAGCCAAATACCAAGAAGACTGAAGTCATGAAAATCAGTAAAAAACAAGAAATCCCCTCATGCAAAATAAGAGCAAATGGCACAACACTGAGACAAGTTGATAAGTTTAAATATCTGGGAAAGGTCATCTCACCAGAGGGCAAATGCACATTAGAAATAGCCAGTGGAATCACTCAATCAGCCAAGCTAAAACAGCATTCAAGAAAATGAAAAGTGTTCTTTTTTAATTATTTTTTTTAATTAATTATAATATTTATATAGCGCAAAATCTTGATAAAATCAAATCTAAGCGCTGAAGCAGACACACACGCAGGCACGCACGCACGCACACACACGCACGCACACACACAGACACACACACACACACACACACACACACCCACACACACGCATGGCTATAAATGGGGAGAAAGAATAAAAGCAATAAAAGCAAGAATAAAAGCAATGGAAAATTATAGAGAGCATAGCATACAATTATATATTATAACCATGTGATTCCCTCCGAGCGGAGACAGGCTGCAGAGGGGAGGGTTGAGTGAGGTTAGGATTTTATGCAGAAGAGAAAAGGTGAGTTTTGAGAGTGAACTTGAAGGAGACAAAAGTAGGTTGCTGACGGACTGAGAGAGGAAGTTTGTTCCAGGAGAGTGGACCAGAAACAGAGAAGGCTCGTGGACCATAGGTATTGAGCTTAGTGCGTGGAAAGCGAAAAGTCAGAGGATCAGAGGCAGAGCGGAGGGTACGTGAGGGAACATAGATCTCAAGTAGGCTTGACAGGTAATCGGGGGCTGCGTTATTGAGGCTTTTGTAGCACATGGTGTCTAGTTTGTACTGTATGCGCTTTGATACAGGGAGCCAGTGAAGTTGTGCCAGGAGAGGAGATATGTGGTCAGCTTTTTTCTTTTTGAGTACAAGGCGTGCAGCATTGTTTTGAATGCGCTGTAGGATGTGAATGGTGGAGGCAGGAAGACCAGACAGGAGTGAATTGCAATAGTCAATGCGAGACATTATGAAGGAGAGAACGAGTTTTGCAGTTGTTTCCACAGAGAGATACTTCCTGATCAGCTTTATACGATGGAGATGATAGTAGCAGGATCTGGCAGTTTGAGAAACAAAGTTGTTCATGGAGAGGGTAGAGTCAATGCAGACACCAAGGTTTTTAGCTGAATCAGAAATTGGGACTGATGTGTTACATAATGGGAGAGAAAGAGGAGGCAGCTGAGAAAGTTTCTGACGGGTGCCAATGAGGATAGCTTCTGTTTTGTCGTCATTAAGCTGAAGTCTATTGTGTGTCATCCAGTTCTTAATGTCCGAGTAACACTCAGTGGTGCGAGTCAACAGGCGCTGTATATTATCAGGTGAGTCACTGTCTTGAAGTTGGGTGTCATCAGCATAGAAGTGGTGTTTTATAGAATGGGAGTTGATGATGGTGGACAGGGGGGAGGTGTAAAGAGTGAAAAGAACAGGGCCAAGGACAGATCCTTGTGGAACACCACAGGTCAGGTATGCAGGTTGAGAGTAAGTGCCATTGATGAGAACGGTTTGTTTTCTGTTTGATAGGTATGAAGTGAACCAAGACAGAGCAATGTCAGAGATGCCAAAAGTATGATGAAGTCTAGAAAGGAGAATACCATGATCAATGGTATCAAAGGCTGCAGACAGATCAAGGAGTGTGAGGAGAGAGACTTTGCCAGTATCAGTTGCAAGGAGGAGATTGTTGAGAATGTGTAGTAGGGCAGTTTCAGTGCTATGGCACTGGCGGTAGGCTGACTGGAAAGGATTGAGGAGATTGTTGGCAGACAGGTGAGAGTTCAGCTGGTTGAGGACGACTTTTTCAAGGAGTTTTGACAAGAAAGAGAGATTAGAGATAGGCCGGTAATTTTTCAGTTCATTTGGATCTAAATTGTGTTTCTTGAGGAGAGGGTGAACAATAGCAGACTTGAAAGAATCTGGGACAGTTCCAGTTTGAAGAGAAGTGTTGATGATGTCAGTGATGAATGGGAGGAGAGTAGGGAGACAGTCGGCGTAGAGAGAACCTGGAAGAGGATCCAGTTCGCAGGTTTTGAACGACATGGATCTGATTGTGTTGAGAATTTCTTCTTGTGAGACTGGGGTAAAAGTAGTAAGAGGTGTGCCAGAGAAGGAAGGGTCAGGTGGGCATGGTTGACAGGGTGTCCTGTCAAGCCTGTCACGAAGAGTTTGTATTTTGGTGGTGAAATAGTTGGAGAATACAGATGGGAGTTCTTCATTTGTATGTTTTTAGTTACCAATAAATACCTATCAATTAACATCAGGAAGAAGTTCATGGATGTTCTATAGAACCAACTGTTGTACAGATGTGAGGTGTGAACTGTCAAGACGCAAAGTCAGAACAAGACTGAGGCAACTGAAATGTGGTTTCTGAGAAGAATGCTGAGAGTTCCATGCACAGCAAAGAAAACAAACGAGACAGTCTTGAAGGAGGCAGACACAACAAGAACATTAATGAAGAAGATTAGGAAAAGACAAGCAACATTTGCAGGACATTTTATAAGGCAAGAGAAATCACAGCACCTGGTCACAACAGAAAAGCTGGAGGGGAAAAGAGCATCAGGTAGACCCAGGGAGAAAATACTGCATAGTGGGTGGACAGAGAGGGTGGGAGATGTACCTGCACCAACAAGGGATAGATTCTTATGGAGGGTCATGATCACCAGTGTCATGTGGAAGGGCACATGGTGATGACACATAAAATATGAGCATATGTTTGGTTGCTGTTATAAAAATCTTTACTGATGTTTCGTTTGGTAGCTTCACAGATGAGCTGATTTAATGCATAGTACTTTTGTTGAAAAAATTTACATTTGTTTATCTGCATAAGTACCTCTGGTTTTTGTCTCATACACACTAAACATATACACATACCCTCTCTTCTAATCTTGTGTATTCACTTCCCTGGAAGGATACCTTCCCCAAATTTAAGCTACTCTCTTTTATTGCAATGTAAAATACATTTCTTATGAGGAGAGGGGAGGGGGGAGGGGACTTGCCTTAGCACACCACACATATTCACTGAAAAAAATACTGGTTAGTTAAATGATTTTTCTGCACAAACCGTGCAGCTTCCAGTCTTCCTTGCATGAGCCATGCAATTCTATTTCCCTTACTAACTAGTACCGCTGTTCCTGCCAGTACCCCAAGTCGTATTCCCATCTGGGGGCTGCCTAGTAAAAATTATTAGTATATTACATGTACTAAAGTGCCACACAATTCCCAGCAGATAATAATACAGGCTACAGTCATCAATGTACATAATTTGATGATGGGAATATTGTGTCTAGGCTAATGTAATCAATCTAGATAGAATTAATTTGATGATAGGAATAGCAAATCTAAGCTACAGGTGCCAAATCTAGATAGAATTAATTTGACAAGTGATGATGGGGGAATAGTGTATCCAGGTTACAGTGATCACTCTAGATAGAGTTAATTTGATTATAAGTAATATAACAATAGTGTATCTAGGCTATAGTATAATGATTAATCTAGACAGATCTAGGTTACAGTAATCAATCTAGACAGTTAATTTGATGATAGAATAAAGTGTCCTGGCTAAGATGATCAATGCTGATTAAGTTAATTTGATTATGGGATTACTGTATCCAGTCTACAGCAATCAATCTAGACAGAGATCATTTGATGATGGTAACAATGTATCTAGACTACAGAGTTCGATCTAAGTAGAGTTAATACTGTTATCAATGTACATGTAGATAGACTAGAGTAAATCTCATGATGGGAATAGTGTATCCAAACTTCATCGAACAATTTAGATACAATTTGATAAGAATACTGTGTCCAGGTGACAGTGGTCAATCTAGATAAGAGTTAATTTGATGAGAACACTATACTCAGGCTACAGTGATCAGTCTAAATAGAGTTAATTTGATGAGAATAGCTTAAATAACCATGCTGCAATGATCAATGTAAACACAGTAAATCTGAGGATGGGAACAATGTATCCAGGCTAGTTATCAATTTAAATCAAAGTAAATTTCATAATGGAAACTGTATATCTACTATTCAGACTACAGTAATAATCTAGATGGAGTTCATTATATGATGAGGAATAGTGTATAATTTCTATAAAATTTTACATGACAATGGTTAATCTAGATGAATTTAATTTGATGGGGGGAGTGTACCTAGCCTATTATCCAAGATAAATTCATTTCATGTTTTGTTATCATGTGCAAATACAGCTGTCCAAAGTATACTTTTCATTTTGTTTTGCACATTCTCCCTAATATTTTAACTTGTCCACAGTTGTTGATTATGATAACAACTAAGAGGGGAGTCAGTAACCCTTAAGTTATAGTAATAATATATAGATCTATGTGAATCACAGATTCACTGTTTAAAGCTGTATTGTACAAATTTGACAGTGCAGTAGTCAAACAGGAAAATGTGTCAGACTTCCAATAAAAAATCTACGACTGTTTTGTAAGCACAAAACAAAAAACAAAAACAAAACCCAAAACAAAACCACACACACACACACACACACACACACACACACACACACACACACGTAAGGATATAGGCCTAGGCTACTACATTAATGACAAAAACGTTGACAGTGGTTTCCCATCAAAAGCTGAAAGATGAAGAGAGCAGGACATCTTGACACAATAATTGAATAAACTTGTTTTGGTTGTAAACTTGCTCTACAAATTTGACGGTGCAGTAGTCAAACAGGAAAATGTGTCAGACTTCCAATCGAAAATCTAAGACAGTTTTGTAAGCACAAATTGACAAAACAAAAAACAAAAACAAAACCCAAAACAAAACAAACACACACACACACACACACACACACGTAAAGGATATAGGCCTAGGCTACTACATTAATGACAAAAACGCTGACAGTGGTTTCCCATCAAAAGCTGAAAGTGAAGAGAGCAGGGCATCTTGACAAGATAAACTTGTTTTGGTTGTAAACTTGCCCAAACATTAGCTGATTATGACCTACTGAATTTCGCTACTAAATTTACTAGACTCAATTAGTCAATACCAGAAATTCTAGCTGCACCCCATTTTACTGAATCAAGCACTGTTATTGATGTGGCCAGCTTTTTGAATCGGATCCTTCAAAATCTCTGCAAGCGATGAATGGACACTCACTGTGTAAGTTACGGAAAGAAACCAGCCTGCTTGTTTTCCACTTCCAGTCAATCGTACTGGACTTGGTTGCTTGTAGGCTAATAGCAATCGCCACTTCGTGACGTCACGGCCACGTCCGCTCCTTGGGTGATGGAGTTACTTCCCATTATCCATTTTCCGTAGTCTGATTTGGTTCAGTTTTTTACGTTGGCACCCACCTTAGGTGATAGGCCGACGGGAATAACCATCCCGGGGAAGTGGGGGAAGGGGGACTTTTCTAATCCTATAAGAACACCACCAGAATAACAATGATGTTAAGATGGAATGGTGAGAAGGCCAGTTTTAAATTAATGTAGCTCACCCGGGATTCGAACCACAAACGATTAGTGTGTGAATCCGACGCTCAACCAACTGAGCTACTGAGGCCCGCACTTTCTGTAGACCATGGCTGTGGTTTTCTCGAGACAAGTTTATGCAGGTCGGTTGCTTTGATAGAGCCGTGGACTCAAGATCTGATATTTCGAACATTAAAAACTGGCACTGCCCATGATAATTTTTCCACCAAGTTGGTGGTGTCAGCTTTGTGTTTCATACCGTCCCTCTCCTTCCCCTCTGGTGCCCCTTGCCATTTCAAAACCTCGCAAAAAAAAAAGAAAAAAAAAAGGGTTTTGCTCGAGTTCCGAACTCCAAACTCGAGCCACAGCGTTTCCTCGCAATGCTGAGAATGAAAGCTAAAGCCGTACAGTTAAAGGTTGTTCTATAACCCTGAGGTCGTGGGGAAATGAAGTAGCGGAGTCCACAACTTTTCTCGGGTATTCGTGACACAAAACTATTTAAGACATTCACCCTTAAGTCTTGACCTTATCAGTGTGTTTGGTTTATGTGCAGTCTTAGTGCTTGTGCCTTGACTATTTTTCCATCACATGCCCTTTGCTGTGTATGTGGGTATATGGAATTTACTCCGTGCAGAAAAACACTGTCTTGAGAAAAACTGAAACTGTCAAAACATGATTGTTGTGTATCATTGTTTTCCCCAAGACAATATGTGAACATGCCTGCATGTAAAATAACAAAGAAGAAAAACATTCACTAGATACGAAACATTTCTTATTCAGATTATGTCTGTACACGTTGCAGATGCCCTTGCCTTTCTATCCCAGGAAACAAGTCCGATGAATTGTAGGCAGAAAACAAAACGATGGTTACGTGCTTTGGTACAATGAAATGAATGAATCGTTTAGTCGTATTTTGAATTTGTGGTGTATTTTTTCCTGAATTGAACTTTTCGTGAGGTGTAACCTTAGTGAACGGGTTCAGTAATTTCGTTCTGGTAACCCGAGCTGTCTTAGTCATTCCGATAGACATCGTTGGGCTGGCAAAATCATAATCGAGCAAGGAAACTTTTTTTTTTTTCATGTGAGAATGTTTGTTAATAAACAGACGTCGAGAACAAAAATTACAGGAAGATATTTCAGATTTATTTTCGCATTTCCAACTTGAATATTTCAGTTTGTAAACTAATGTGATTATTTTCGTTTGGATACAATTTTTTTGTGGTTAAAAGAAAAAAATAATCGCTTGAGCGAAACAGTTGAATTCTTAGGGATTCTATTGACACTGTTGGTTGCTGGAATGTTGTATATGTGTGCGTGCGTGCGTGCGTGCGTGCGTGTGTGTGTGTGTGTGTGTGTGTGTGTGTGTGTGTGTGTGTGTGTGTGTTTTTGTAAAGCTAGACGCTTCACTTCACCTCTCTCACTCGCCGGAAACGGCGGTAGGAGCAATTTTTCTCCAGGTCATCCGATTGAGACATCTGTGGGCGACCTTCTGGATCTTCAGACCGCAGACTTCAGCGATGTTGTTGAAATAGGAGGTGTACGATCGTCCCTTTCTTCTCCTCGCCTCAATTTTCCCTGCAGGACCGTGCATATCAGATCTGTTTGATTTTTCTGATCGCATGGCTTATGTATTTCAGCTTTCCTTTGTTGATTTCTGACAGCAGCTGGCGCCTGACATTCAGTTCCTTTAACACGCTGTCGTTTGTTCTTCTGTATGGTAAAGCTAGTATAGAGGATTGTGTTATATTGTGTTGGTTTCGAAAAAGAAATCAGAATTTTAAAGAGGTTCTCGCTCCTTGCTAACTACACCAAGAAGTATAGTGGTGTTTGGCCACAGACGGTTGTGTCTTTTACTGGGAATGGCAGATAATTGTAAGAGCGTTTACTAATTTCAAGCCGGCGGCCCTGGATGGGTGAAGGACTGCCCAGGAGTTCTGGTGACAGAAGGAGTCAGGTGGTTTACAGTACTACACAAGCTTGCAGGCAATCTAGTGTTTAGTCATCATCATCATCTCTTTTTTTTAAGTGAATGAGTGTGTGCAAGGACAAGTTTGTTCTTTTTTCCAACCCCCCCCCCCCCTTTTTTTTTTTTTTTCTATTGCAATATCAGAGAGTGGTTTTAAATTTCGGGTGGTCTCCTCCCACGAAGAATGTGCAGTTTGAAGACGGAGCTATGTATGGTAGCAAATGTAAGACAGACCATATCTAGACTCATGACATGAATTTAACTTTTGAGGGGTGAGTAGGTGGATGCATGGGCATAATATCCTTCCTTTGAAAGGACCTAATACTGACAGCCGTCTTGTAGGATTATCTCAGCTGCTCTCCGACCCTGAACGATACTTCCTTTGTTATCATTTTTTTCCATATAGTTGTTTTCTTCAAAGGTTTCTGTTTCGTTTTGCGTTTTAGACCAGATAGTTTATTCCGTTGAGTAAAACGTCTATATTGTCTGCTTGTTTTTGTCTTTCCGGTTACCATTACAAGAGAGACAACCCACCTTGAGCTATTTTTGTAATGATCTCCCCTTGAAAAACTTGGGGTTGAAGGGATAAGGGACATCTGTGTGAGTGTGTGTGTGTGTGTGTGTGTGTGTGTGTGTGTGTGTGTGTGTGTGTGTGTGTGTGTGTGTTTGTGTGTGTGTGTGTGTGTGAGAGAGAGAGAGAGGAGAGAGAGAGAGAGAGAGAGAGGAGAGAGTAACAATGTAAGTAAAGACTCGCAGGGGTAGCTGTTTGGAAGTGGATGTTGACTAAATTCGGATGCCAAGTCCTTTATGATGGTAATCTGTGAAAGCTTAGGGTGGATTAGAGAGACCTTCTGATTGTAAGTCACGATGACAACGATAGATTAGTTTGTTCTTTTGATGTAAGTCGTGAAAGCATACGCTAGATTAGGTCTGACTAGATGGTAAGTTCTGAAGACATAAGACGGATTAGGTCAGTCCTGATATTAAGTTGTGATGATACAAGATGGATTTGTTCTGTTCTGATGGTAAATCATGATGGCAGAAGATAGATTAGATCTGTCCTTATGGTAAGTTGTGATGGCGTAAGATGGATTAGGTCTGTCCTTTTGGTGGTAAGTCGTCAAGTCATAGAATGGATTAGGTCTAACCGGATGGCAAATCGTAAAGGCATAAGGAGGCTTAGGTCTGATTCAGTATGCGAGTCGCACCAATCCAAAATGTCAAAGTTGTAATGCACACTGGCACCAGTGTTAGAGCTGTTTATGATTAGATCATAATCAAGATTACAGCGCTCTGGGGATCTTTTTCGGTCCTAGAGAATCATTCAACTGTGTGGCTAAAACAGAGTTCAGTCTTGTTTTCAAGTCTTATGTTGCTGTACAGTTCTATGTGGGAGTAGCAATCCCTATCACAGTATGTGTACTGTACAGTACCACGTGGGAGTGACAATCCCTATCACCGTGTACAGTCTGTACGGTCCTATAATCATCATCATCATCAGGTGCCCTGCCGCATGGCGTTGGCGATCATGGACCTTCATCTGTCTCTATCTCTTGTTGCCCCAAGCATCTCCTCCACCCTCCTCGTCTTCAGCCACTCCGCAAGTCCGTCTAGCATTTTCTCCCTGGGTCTACCTGGTGCTCTCTTTCCCTCCAGCTTTCCCGTTGTGACCAGGTGCTCAAATCCCCCTTCTCATAAAATGGCCTATAAATGTTGCCTGTCTTTTCCTAATCTTCCTTATGAATGATCTACTTGTGTCTGCCTCCATTTAGACTGTCTCATTTTTCTTTGCTGTCCATGGAACTCTCAACATTCTTCTTAGAAACCACATCTCGGCTGCCTAAATCTTGTTCTGGCTTTGCTTGATGACTGTCCACGCCTCTCATCCGTACAACAGTATTGGTTCTATATAACATTCAAGAAGTCTCTTCCTGATGTGAATTGATAGGCATTTGTTGGTAAGAATGCTTGTCATCTTCTTGAATTCTGTTTTGGCTTGGCCGATTCTGCCGGTTATTTCTGATATGCATCTGCCGTCTGATAAATTTCATCAGACAGTCCTATGATGGGAGTAACAATCCCTATCACAGTGTGTGTGGCTGTACAGTCACATAATGGGAGTGACAATCCCTATCACAGTGTGTGTGGCTGTACAGTCCTATGATGGGAGTGACAATCCCTATCACAGTGTGTGTGGCTGTACAGTCCTATAACGGGAGTGACAATCCCTATCACAGTGTGTGTGGCTGTACAGTCCTATAACAGGAGTGACAATCCCTATCACAGTGTGTGTGGCTGTACAGTCACATAATGGGAGTGACAATCCCTATCATAGTGTGTGTGGCTGTACAGTCCTATAACGGGAGTGACAATCCCTATACAGTGTGTGTGGCTGTACAGTCCTATAACGGAGTGACAATCCCTACCACAGTGTGTGTGGCTGTACAGTCCTATAACAGGAGTGACAATCCCTATCACAGTGTGTGTGGCTGTACAGTCACATAATGGGAGTGACAATCCCTATCACAGTGTGTGTGGCTGTACAGTCCTATAACGGGAGTGACAATCCCTATACAGTGTGTGTGGCTGTACAGTCCTATAACAGGAGTGACAATCCCTATCACAGTGTGTGTGGCTGTACAGTCCTATAACAGGAGTGACAATCACTATCACAGTGTGTGTGGCTGTACAGTCCTATAACAGGAGTGACAATCCCTATCACAGTGTGTGTGGCTGTACAGTCCTATAACAGGAGTGACAATCCCTATCACAGTGTATGTGGCTGTACAGTCCTATAATGGGAGTGACAATCCCTATCACAGTGTGTGTGGCTGTACAGTCACATAATGGGAGTGACAATCCCTATCACAGTGTGTGTGGCTGTACAGTCACATAATGGGAGTGACAATCCCTATCACAATGTGTGTGGCTGTACAGTCACATAATGGGAGTGACAATCACTATCACAGTGTTGTGGCTGTACAGTCACATAATGGGAGTGACAATCCCTATCACAGTGTGTGTGGCTGTACAGTCCTATAACGGGAGTGACAATCCCTATCACAGTGTGTGTGTGTGTGTGGCTGTACATTTCTGTGTAGGAGTGTGTCACAGACATATATGGCACACAGCGATTTGACTCTTTTTTTTTTTAAGGTTTGTTTTACAAAAGTTGAGCCACAATTACTCCCCTTTTCCCACTACACACGGTTCTTGTGGAACTGTTCTCTTTTACCGGCCTCCAAAATCCTCGTACAGAATGCACCTTTGCCTTGTATACAGTAAATGTACATGTGTGCAGGTGAGGATTCCTAGTGTGCTTGTGTGTTTATATTACATGTGTTTGTGCATGTTCGTGTGTGTGACACCCTCATAGAAGTTCTCATGAGTTCATGTTTCGCGTGTTTCACGTGTACGACATGTATCTTATATACTTTATGATGAGTTTGTTGTGAACTTGAGGTTAGCTCTGGCAGCCTTCAGCTAAAAACAATTCTAGCTCCAGTTAGAGGTGATGACTGTGGACCACTTGCGTGCGATCGAGCAACAAGTGAGCTCATTGGGTCAGTTAGTCTGACAGAAGGCCAGAATTGTAGTTCGGCATAGTGCTCTAGGACGTTGAATAAAGGAAGAGCTCTTCGTTGTTATGCTGTCCCATGGTCATCAGTGCCTGGAAGAAGGCGTATGCCTGCTGTCTTGTCATATTGATGTCATTGTCACTGTCCAGTGGCTGTCAACGTCTGAGGAAAGGTGGAAGTGGTGGTCCAATCTGTCCTTACGTCTGGGATTCCAGTCCCGTTTCATCGTTGTCTTTGTGTTTCTATGAGGTACCCAATAGTTTTTTTTTTTATTCATCATCATCATCAGGTGCCCTGCCGCATGGCGTTGGCGACCATGGACTTCCAACCATCTATCTCTCGTTGCCCCTAGCATCTCCCCCACCCTCCTCATCTCCAGCCACTCTGCAAGTCCGTCCAGCATTCTCTCCCTGGGTCTACCTGGTGCTCTCTTTCCCTCCAGCTTTTCCGTTGTGACCAGGTGCTCCAAATCCCCCTTCCTCATAAAATGACCTATAAATGTTGCCTGTCTTTTCCTAATCTTCCTTATGAGTGATCTACTTGCGTCTGCCTCCATCAAGACTGTCTCATTTGTTTTCTTTCCTGTCCATGGAACTCTCAACATTCTTCTCAAAAACCACATCTCGGTTACTGTTGGCGTTTAGGACGTGTAATGTGATGATGATACAATATCTGTTCTGTGTGTCGTGCTTTATGTGTTGAGAACAGTCGTGTCCATGTAATGGCTAATCGTTTGTATCACGTTGTACGCATGTGTGTTGATATTCATCACGTATTGTGTTATATACTTAAAATTCTGTAGAAGGTATACTGGTTGGAAGCCAGTTGTTAACGATTATCCATATGTTGGACATGACACATTTTCACTCATGGAAGCTGAAAAGCAAACTGGTGCTGTTGTGTTGGCACCAATTTTTGCCTTTGCTGTAAGTGTATACATAGTATCAAATTTACCTTCGGAGGTGAGCACAAGATTCGCAAGGGGTTATTTGACTAGCATTAATATTCTTAAGGAATTAGTAGGTCAGGTTGTGTAATGTGTGCTCAGGCGTGATATTGTTATGTACTTATTGACATAGATTTCAGTTAAGTGTTTTTTGTTTGTTTGTTTATCTAGTTGTGTTGTTGTTTCAGTAGAATAATTTTCTGTGAATTATGTGCGCATACTGAAGTTTTTTGATAGGATAAAGCCACTGTTTGTGCATGGTTATCACCTTAGAGAAGAAATACAGTAGTTGTTCAATGTTGCTTTGAAAACACTTTATTGCGAATTATTTTGGGGTGGAGACGGGAGTAATTTGTGATCAATGGATTGATCATTTTATTAACCCATGCCTTTGTTAATTTTGCGCTTTCATTAGAATTTGTTTTAAAACGAATACTGGATTAACATAGATGGATTAAAGTGTGACACCATTGAATTATTCTAATAAATATTGAGCCTTGGAGCTTGGTAAAAGAACCGGAACTGTGATGTGGCATTCAAACATGCTGTGGTGCTTATTTCTGTGCGTGGAGTGACAATCCCTACCACAGTACAGTCCTATGTGGAAGAGACAGCAGAAGAGCATTCAAGAGTCATGACCTGGATGTGGCCTGGCTCCATTAGAGTGTAAAGAGTTAAAGGCCGAAATGCTTGCGTGATGGGGGATTATCACAGTGTGAGTGGCTGCATAGTCCAATGCGGTAGTGATAATCCTAACCACCATGTGTGGCTGTACAGTCCTTTGTGGGAGTGACCATCCCTACCACAGTATGCGACTGGACAGTCCTATGTGGGAGTGATAATCACTAATAGTGTGTGATGTGGCTGCACAAGTATATGTGGGAGTAACAATGTCAACCACAGTGTGCGCACAGGCTGAAGACAGTCTCTCTGCTTTAAGCCTGGTTCTTTGGAGATGTTTATCATCTGCCTGTTGCATCAGATTCTGTTGAAGACATCTCTACTCTGTCTTTTGCATCATGTTGTTTTAAAGATGCCATGTCTATTACATCAAGTTTATTCAAGAAGATTCTTGTCTGTCTGTTACGTCAGGTTCTTCTGAAGACGTCTCTTGTTGCATCAGATTCTGTTGTTCTGTTGTCTGTTAAACAGGGAAATAAAAGCCACACAAAGTGAGATGCAGAGAGGCACACAGCGAGGAAGAATAACTTGAAAAGCATTTTACAGGGATTTATTGGCAACTGCAAGGGTATAAAATACACATACAGTATATAAAATAATGCCAATCATAATATGGAAAACCTGGGCCTACACTTTCTGAAAGAGCTCCATAAAGGTAGAAACTATTCATATTGCACTTAACGTTATGCCAGTCATAACACTGAAAACCTAGGCCTACTGTGTCTTAAAGAGCTCCATAAGGGTAGAAACTATTCATATTGCACTTAACGTTATGCCAGTCATAACACTGAAAACCTAGGCCTACTGTGTCTTAAAGAGCTCCATAAAGGTAGAAAACTATTCATATTGCACTTAACGTTATGCCAGTCATAACACTGAAAACCTAGGCCTACTTGTCTTAAAGAGCTCCATAAAGGTAGAAACTATTCATATTGCACTTAACGTTATGCCAGTCATAACACTGAAAACCTAGGCCTACTGTGTCTTAAAGAGCTCCATAAAGGTAGAAACTATTCATATTGCACTTAACGTTATGCCAGTCATAACACTGAAAACCTAGGCCTACTGTGTCTTAAAGAGCTCCATAAGGGTAGAAACTAATCATATTGCACATAACATTATGCCAGTCATAACATTGAAAACCTGCGCCTTACAATCTGACAAAGCTCCACATGGGTATAAAATAATCGTATTGCACATAACATAATGCTAATCATAATATGGAAAACCTGGCTCTACATAGTCAGCTGGAAGTGCCATGACAACCTAACAGCTATAAACAGTCATTCAGGCGGCCATGCCACTCAAATTAGAGACAGTAAACAGTAGACAACAGAAACAGAACATGGTCTGCCTGCTGCTATACAGCAACCCCACCTAGGTACAACATTCTGTGGATGCTGACCAGTCAGCTTTCATCTAGTCATTATCAAAAGATGTCCAAAATTAGGAAGAAAAGAGCGACATTTCAATTTCCATTATCGCAACTGACTTTCATGTTTACCAACTGTTTGCTATCATCATCATTGTTACCATGGTCACAATCAACATCTATATATAACAAGAGTTCATCATTATCATCACTATTATTATCATCACAATTCACACCCATGTTTATAAATTCATCATCATCATCATGCCCACCACCACCACCACCACCCACCACCGCTACCACCACCACCACCACTACCATCATCATCATCACCTTCATCATCACCGTCATCATGATCACCACCTTCACCACAACCATCACCACTATCATCACTGATCATCACCATCAACAGCTGCAGCAGCAGGAAAGCAATGTTATCACAATAAACAATTCTCACTATTCACTGTTTATCACCGACACAGAAACAATGCAAACTCAAGACTCATTTGCATACACATATATACACATGCACAGACACACATACACATAGCCAAACACACACACACATCTACACACAAAACACACGCTTGTATACAATATATAGTCATTCAAGCACGTCCACACACACACACACACACACACACACACACACACACACACACCACACACACACACACACAACACACACACACACACATATATATATATATACAAAGAAGTCTGTCCATGGTGGGGGCAGTAAAATAAAGTGACACAAATATTACAGGTATTGTGGACACAGACAGGTGATATGAAATAACAGAAACACACAAAACTGAAACATACTTCTAGGTCTACCACACATGTCTTTGCTGGAGATACATTGCTAACTAACACTACACACCAAAAATTCCAGTGATGTCAAAATTACACACACAAAAATGCTTGAGGGAAAAACGGGCAAAATTAGATGAACATTTGCTGGAAAATGTCAAGATTACATGCTCAAAGTGTATAGGAAATATTGTCAAAACCACACGTCAAACATTCCTAAGAAATAATCTTTGCTTTGCCTGAGGGCAAAGATCAGCTGCTCACGGAGAACAAAAGTCATTGCCAAACAACAACCCCTCAGAGATTAACCATACAGCAAATGTCAGCTGCTTACCGATAAAAAAGGTCATCACCGCATCACAGCACCTCAGAAGTTAACCTGAGGGCAAAAGTCAGCTGTTTACAGAGAACAGATCAACACCACACAACACCCCCTCAGTCAGAGGTTAAACACAGTCCTTTACAAGAAGCCTGTATGATCAGGACCTACAAGAAGAACAAACACTACAGCACTGACATTAGCTGGGCAGAACACACTTCACGCAGTCTGTGGAAAGCACCAACTGTTCAAGTGCTAAGCACAAACTATGCAATCACTATTTACACATGAAAACACTCAACTACCCCCCCCCCCCTCCCCACACACACATACAAATACATAGTTCACAGATGTTATATCACTGTCACTAGCCTGCAAATAACTGCTGTCAAATGACATTCAACCCTTTGGCATTTGCACTGTCAAATATAAAACGGCCTCCAGTATTGACATTTTTTCCTGATGTTTTCACACAAATAAAAATCAAGCTGGCATGCTAATGTTTACATATTTCAAACTGTAGAATAAAGAAGTTTTTGTACATTAACATCAGCACACATTGGCCATTACAGTCATTAGAAAAAGCATGATAGTGTTCAAAAGGACAGGCTGGCACAACGTTTGACAGAGGCTCAAACAGTGTCTGACAGGACAGGGGTTTTAAGGGATTAATGATGTACCTTTGGTGACATTCACCAAGTCTACTAGATGATAAATACTATACACATGTGTAAAAATTCACCAGGTCTAGTGCAGTGTTGCCCATAAATAATGCAATTTGCAGATATCACTGACAGCAGACAGACATACACAATCAACTCCATTCTCAACACAAGATACCACTCAATGTCTCAATTCAGTTTTTCAGTGCATACTTGTTTTTGATTTCATTAGTGTCATTCCTGACAGACAAGCTGCTGTATCCAAAAAAACTTGTTGCAAACTGCAATCTGTCACTGAATTGCTCTTGAGATGCTATGTCTTGTCAAACTGAGCACATCTTTTCTGTGATAAATGTGGGTGTATCATGTCTTGTGGAGTACAACTTGTCTGTGATACATGTGGGTGTATCATGTCTTGTGGAGTACAACTTGTCTGTGATAAATGTGGGTATATCATGTATTGTGGAGTACAACTTGTCTGTGATACATGTGGGTATATCATGTCTTGTGGAGTACAACTTGTCTGTGATAAATGTGGGTATATCATGTATTGTGGAGTACAACTTGTCTGTGGTACATGTGGGTATATCATGTATTGTGGAGTACAACTTGTCTGTGGTACGTGTGGTGTATCATGTACTGTGGAGTACAACTTGTCTGTGGTACATGTGGTGTATCATGTATTGTGGAGTACAACTTGTCTGTGGTACATGTGGGTGTATCATGTATTGTGGAGTACAACTTGTCTGTGATACATGTGGGTATATCATGTATTGTGGAGTACAACTTGTCTGTGGTACATGTGGGTATATCATGTATTGTGGAGTACAACTTGTCTGTGATACATGTGGGTGTATCATGTCTTGTGGAGTACAACTTGTCTGTGATACATGTGGGTGTATCATGTATGTGGAGTACAACTTGTCTGTGGTACATGTGGGTGTATTATGTACTGTGGAGTACAACTTGTCTGTGGTACATGTGGGTATATCATGTATTGTGGAGTACAACTTGTCTGTGATACATGTGGGTATATCATGTACTGTGGTGTACAACCTGTCTGTGGTACATGTGGGTATATCATGTATTGTGGAGTACAACCTGTCTGTGGTACATGTGGGTATATCATGTATTGTGGAGTACAACTTGTCTGTGATACATGTGGGTATATCATGTACTGTGGTGTACAACCTGTCTGTGGTACGTGTGGGTATATCATGTATTGTGGAGTACAACCTGTCTGTGGTACGTGTGGGTATATCATGTATTGTGGAGTACAACCTGTCTGTGGTACGTGTGGGTATATCATGTATTGTGGAGTACAACTTGTCTGTGATACATGTGGGTATATCATGTATTGTGGAGTACAACCTGTCTGTGGTACATGTGGGTATATCATGTATTGTGGAGTACATCTTGTCTGTGGTACGTGTGGGTATATCATGTATTGTGGAGTACAACCTGTCTGTGATACATGTGGGTATATCATGTATTGTGGAGTACAACCTGTCTGTGATACATGTGGGTATATCATGTACTGTGGTGTACAACTTGTCTGTGATACATGTGGGTATATCATGTATTGTGGAGTACAACCTGTCTGTGGTACATGTGGGTATATCATGTATTGTGGAGTACATCTTGTCTGTGGTACATGTGGGTATATCATGTATTGTGGAGTACAACTTGTCTGTGGTACGTGTGGGTGTATCATGTATTGTGGAGTACAACTTGTCTGTGGTACATGTAGGTGTATCATGTATTGTGGAGTACATCTTGTCTGTGGTACATGTGGGTATATCATGTATTGTGGAGTACATCTTGTCTGTGGTACATGTGGGTATATCATGTATTGTGGAGTACAACTTGTCTGTGGTACGTGTGGGTGTATCATGTATTGTGGAGTACAACTTGTCTGTGGTACATGTAGGTGTATCATGTATTGTGGAGTACAACTTGTCTGTGGTACATGTGGGTGTATCATGTATTGTGGAGTACAACTTGTCTGTGGTACATGTGGGTGTATCATGTACTGTGGAGTACAACTTGTCTGTGGTACATGTGGGTATATCATGTATTGTGGAGTACAACTTGTCTGTGATAAATGTGGGTGTATCATGTATTGTGGAGTACATCTTTTCTGTGATAAATGTGGGTGTATCATGTATTGTGGAGTACAACTTGTCTGTGATACTTATGGGTATATCATGTATTGTGGAGTACAACTTGTCTGTGATACATATGGGTATATCATATCTTGTAGAGTACATCTTGTCTGTGGTACGTGTGTGTACATCATGTCTTGTCATAAGGCCTACCCCATACATCATGTCTTGACAGTCTGTGAAACAAATATGGTATGTAGGCCTACCTGTCTTGATGGCAGTATTTCAAACAAAGAATCCACTGCTATACCTGTATATGAAGTAGCAATCGGAACACCAAACTTTCATATTACAAAAAGTGACAAAGCATGATTGAATCTATCATGTTCACCAGCAAACTTTTATATCCAAAAAAAAATTGACAAAGCAATATTACATTTCTCATTATGTGTACCACTGAAAAATACAGATCATTCATATATTCCACCTGCGATGTTGAGAGTCAGCCTTTCAGATCTGTGAATTATGAGTCAGTCCTTGTTGTGAATTGTGAGTCAGTCCTTGCAGTGAATTGTTTGTCAATGTTTGTTTATTGAGTCAGTCCTTGATGCATATTGTGAGTCAGTGTTTTTTTTTTGAGTCAGTCCTTGGTATTGTGAGTCAGTCCTTACTGTGTATTGTGAGTCAGTCCTTGCAGTGAATAGCGACTCAGTGTTTGTTTATTGAGTCAGTCCTTGGTGTGTATTGTGAGCCAGTCCTTACTGTGTATTGTGAGTCAGTCCTTGTGTATTGTGAGTCAGTCCTTGATGTGTATTGTGAGTCAGTCCTTACTGTGATTGTGAGTCAGTCCTTGTGTATTGTGAGTCAGTCCTTGCTGTATTGTGAGTCAGTCCTTACTGTGTATTGTGAGTCAGTCCTGTGTGTATTGTGAGTCAGTCCTTGCTGTGTATTGTGAGTCAGTCCTTACTGTGTATTGTGAGTCAGTCCTTGTGTATTGTGAGTCAGTCCTTGATGTGTATTGTGAGTCAGTCCTTACTGTGTATTGTGAGTCAGTCCTTGTGTATTGTGAGTCAGTCCTTGTGTGTTGTCAGTCAGTCCTTGATGTGTATTGTGAGTCAGTCCTCGATGTGTATTGTGAGTCAGTCCTTACTGTGTATTGTGAGTCAGTCCTTGTTGTATACTGTGAGTCGGTCCTTGTTGTGTATTGTGATCAGTCCTTGATGTGTATTGTGAGTCAGTCCTTGATGTGTATTGTGAGTCAGTCCTTGATATGTATGATCAATCTTGATGTGTATTGTGAGTCAGTCCTTGATATGTATTGTGAGTGAGTCCTTGTTGTGTATTGTGAGTCCTTGTGTATTGTGAGTGAGTCCTTGTGTATTGTGAGTGAGTCCTTGTGTATTGTGAGTGAGTCCTTGTGTATTGTGAGTGAGTCCTTGTGTACTGAGTTAGTCCTTGTGTATTGTGAGTCAGTCCTTGTGTATTGTGAGTCAGTCCTTGATGTGTACTGTGAGTCAGTCCTTGTTGTGTATTGTGAGTCAGTCCTTCTGTGAGTCAGTCCTTGTTGTGTACTGTGAGTCAGTCCTTGATGTGTACTGTGAGTCAGTCCTTGTTGTGTACTGTGAGTCAGTCCTTGTGTACTGTGAGTCAGTCCTTGTTGTGTATTGTGAGTCAGTCCTTGATGTGTACTGTGAGTCAGTCCTTGTTGTGTATCTGTGAGTCAGTCCTTGATGTATGTGAGTCCATGGTACTTGGTGTTGTACTGTGAGTCAGTCCTTGATGTGTATTGTGAGTTCAGTCCTTGTGTGTATTGTGAGTCAGTCCTTGATTGTGTATTGTGAGTCAGTCCTTGATGTGTATTGTGAGTCAGTCCTTGATGTGTACTGTGAGAGTCCTTGTGTATTGTGAGTCAGTCCTTGTGTGTATTGTGATCAGTCCTTGTGTGTATGTGAGTCAGTCCTTGTTGTGTACTGTGAGTCAGTCCTTGTGTGTATTGTGAGTCAGTCCTTGTTGTGTATTGTGAGTCAGTCCTTGTTGTGTATTGTGAGTCAGTCCTTGTTGTGTACTGTGAGTCATCCTGATGTGTATTGTGAGTCAGTCCTTGATGTGGTATCCTGTGAGTTAGTCCTTGATGTAGTCATCTTGTGATGTGAGTCATCCTTGTGTATTGTGAGTCAGTCCTTGTGTACTGTGAGTCAGTCCTTGTGTGTATTGTGAGTCAGTCCTTGATGTGTATTGTGAGTCAGTCCTTGTTGTGTGTACTGTGAGTCAGTCCTGTATGTGTATTGTGAGTATCCTTGATGTGTATGTGAGTAGTCCTTGTGTATTGTGAGTCAGTCCTTGTGTATTGTGAGTCAGTCCTTGTGTACTGTGAGTCAGTCTCCTTGTGTATTGTGAGTCAGTCCTTGATGTGTATTGTGAGTCAGTCCTTGTGTGTATTGTGAGTCAGTCCTTGATGTTACTGTGAGTCAGTCCTTGTGTGTATTGTGAGTCAGTCCTTGATGTGTACTGTGAGTCAGTCCTTGTGATTGTGAGTCAGTCCTTGTGTACTGTGAGTCAGTCCTTGATGTGTATTGTGAGTCAGTCCTTGTTATTGTGAGTCAGTCCTTGTATGTGACATCGTTGATTGTGAGTCAGTCCTTGTGTACTGTGAGTCAGTCCTTGTGTATTGTGAGTCAGTCCTTGTGTATTGTGAGTCATCCTGTGTACTGTGAGTCAGTCCTTGTGTATTGTGAGTCAGTCCTTGATGTGTATTGTAGTCAGTCTAGGATGTCCTGTGTATGAGTCATCCTTGATGTACTGTGAGTCAGTCCTTACTGTATTGTAGTCAGTCCTTGTTGTATTGTGAGTCAAGTCCTTATTGTGAGTCATCCTTGTATGTGGTCAGTCCTTGATGTATTGTGAGTCATCCTTACGTGTATTGTGAGTCAGTCCTTTTATGATCATCCGGTATGTGAGTCAGTCCTTGACAGTACGTGAGTCAGTCTGATTGATTGGCGTCAGTCCCTGATGTGTATTGTGAGTCAGTCATTGTCGTGTATTGTGAGTCAGTCCTTGTCGTGGATTGTGAGTCAGTCCTTGTGTATTGTGAGTCAGTACTTGTGTATGGTGAGTCAGTCCTTGTTGTGTATTGTGAGTCAATCCTTGTTGTGTATTGTGAGTCAGTCCTTGTGTATTGTGAGTCAGTCCTTGATGTGTATTGTGAGTCAGTCCTTGTGTATTGTGAGTCAGTACTTGTGTATTGTGAGTCAGTCCTTGTGTGTTGTGGGTCAGTCCTTGACATGTATTGTGAGTCAGTCCTTGCGATGTATTTTCAGTCAGTCCTTGCTATGCACCGTGAGTCATTCCTTCAAAGCTGTGAAATGTACCATCATTATTATCACAATGAAGGCAGCTGTTTCTACTGGTTTGTCACACATTTACACACACAGACACAGGCAGACAGATACACACAGACACTGATGCAGACACACAGAGACACACACAGACACTGGCAGACAGATACGCACACACACTGAAGCAGACACACAGAGATACACACAGACACAGTATAATCATACATCAATATACACCAAAACACATGCTAGAAGTCATCACACGGTGCTCACAATTCTGTCCCCATCTGTGAAGCACATACGTGTAATGATGCATCCATGTGCATAAACAGTGCAGTCAGCTTCTCTGCATCTGATATTGGTATCCTCTGCTGTCTGTCTCACACACACACACACACACACACACACACACACACACACACACACACACACACACACACACACACACACACACATATATACACACACACACACACACATACACACACACACACACATACACACACACGTACACACACACAGAGACTTATACACAGTATCAGCCAGTAACTACATCATGGTCTCACTGTGGGGCTATTATGGGGTGGGGACACCTCCCAGAAGAAGATGGTCATGGACGTACGGATGTTGGTGATGTGCACAGTCTTGGGGCCGATGTGAGTTTTGTTCTGTCCAGAGTTGCGGTCTTGCCACTTGCCTGCTGGCAGGTAGACGTGGCGATGGGTTGCCGGGTGGCAAAGAATTGGGGCCACCAGCAGGCGATCGCCCACCAGGAACTGGTCAGACACAGTTTGGGCAATGGGGTCCTGGGGGTGGGCCCACCACAGAGGTCTCAGGATGGGGGCTTCATGATCATCCGCCCACACCTGTTGCATGTAGTGCAGGATGTCACGACGAAACAGCATCAAACGCTGCAGGTAACGACCCAGCTGGCCCGTGGTCAGCTCCAGCAAGTGAGGCATCTGGAAAGCGGGGAAGAAGACAACCAGCTGCAACCAGCGCATCAACAACTCTGTGCTTACAGGTGACTCGTCCTCCAAGGGGGCGCCATCAGCCACGATGAGGGGATAGCCACTGACGCCCAGGTTGAGGGCCCACGGGACGACGGTGTTGAAGCATTTGGCGTCACTCACATTGTTGACGTCAGTGCGCAGGGACACGAACACAGGTTCACTGACAAACCCTGTGGCTTGCTCCAAGATCAGCGTGACGTTTAGCAAGAGAGATGCCTCACGATAGAAGAGGCGTGAATAGTCCAAGAAGGTCATGTTGCTGTCAAAGAAGTTGGCGTCACGTGGAACATCGATATGCATCAGCTTGAGGGCATGGATGTTATGGGAGGTGTTCTTCAGCAGCACACCAAGGTGCTCCAGGTACCAGTGGACGGCGTCCTGATTGGTCGTGTCCAGCACTGCCCCCTCCTTGTCGCGCCAGCGCACCATCTTGGTGACCAGGTTGAGCTCGTCACGCAGAAAGTACTGATTCTCCACGCCTTCTTCAAACAGGTCGGAGTTAAAGGTGAAGAAGGTGGAGATGGGCAGCATCACGTCACAGCCCTTCTCATGGGCCAAGGTCAGCAATCCACGCAGATCACGCAGCAGAGAAGCATTGAAGCGCAGATCCCCAAAGCGACGTTCCCAGTGCAGGGGCAGCTGGAGAAAGGAGCACTGCGTGCGGTTGGCATGTAGCATGTCCAGCAAGGGGCCAATGTGCGCGCGTGACCCCAAGGTCAGCATGGGCCACATCAGGGGCTGGATGGTGTGAGGGGTCTTCAGAAGCTCTGCCTCCCAACTGTGGCGATGTTGTTGGGCATTGTAATACACCTCCCTCAGGTCTGCCCCCTGACAGATGGTGTATGCCAGCTGCTGCACCCCACCTTCTTTCTCCTCTCTGTCTTCTTCAACAGGTATTTGGGAGATGAGACAGAATTGACGCTTCTCTGTGTTGTTCCAGCTGAGGGAGAAGGGAAATGAACTGTGCACAAACAGCGCGATACCCTGAGAGCCCAGCCAGCTGGGTACCAAGTTCACCTTCTGGTGTTTGGGATACCAGCTGTAGTAGGGGTCTTCTATTATCTGCAACACACATATACACACACTTATACACACATTCAATATACAACAGACATGAACACATAAACATTATATACAAACATGCATACACATATATGTATTATTATACACACAACACATCTCATCTCATTTCTCTCCTTTGCTGGGATCGGCGGTAGGAGCCACGCTCGATGTCACAAGTTTTCTCAGGTGACATGATTGAGACATCTGTGGGCGACCTCCTGGATCTTCAGACCACAGACTTCAGCGATGTTGCTGAAATACGAGGAGTGCGGTCGTGCTTTTCTTCTTCTCGCCTCAACTTCCCCTGCAGGACCACTGACATCAGATATGTTTTGGTGCTTCTGATCGCATGGCCTACGTATTTAAGTTTTCTTTTGTTGATCTCTGTCAGCAGCTGGAGCCTGACATTCAGTTCCCCTTTAACATGCTATCTTTTGTTCTTCTGTCTGTCCATTTGACTCCGACAAGTCGTCTATAGAGCCACATTTCTGCTGCATAGATTTTATTTTCTTCGTCTTTTCTTAGTGTCCAGGCTTCACAACCATACATTAGAACAGGCCAAATCAAAATTTTCAGGATTCTTAGTTTTAATCTTTGGGAAGCCCTCTGTTTAGCTGGACCATTTTTTTGTTTTGCCATGCCGATTCTTGTTTTCACATCTTTGATGCAGGAGCCTTCATTTGCTTTACAGATCCTAGATACAAGAAATGTTGGATATTTTCTAAGTCTGTTTTGTTTATTTGAATGTTTGGATGTTCCTGGTCTTCTTTTCTCGCTTTGTGCATGACTTTGGTTTTTTAACATTCAGTTTCAATCCTGCCCTGCAAACTGCTGCATCTGCTCGGTAGAGAATTCTCTTCATGCTTGTGATGTTATCTGCCATATCTCAGGTTGGTGATGTTTCTTCCTCCAATCTTGAACATGGCATCAGGCTCACCACAAAGACTGCTGTGTGCTGAGCATTAGTCTTGAACATCTTGCAGCACTCCTGCGAGATCAATGGCATACTCAGCAGTTGGAACGTTCCACCAAATATATCTGCACAAGATCTGTAACATCACGTGGCAAATCGAGAGTCCATCTTCCAAGTTCTGAAAAGTGAAGTGTGGCTTATCAAGCAGAGAGTTTTACTCACCAAAAGCCAGCTTTGTTGGTAAGCCACCTTGCCCGTATGGAAGACTATACCCCAAAGATACTTCTCTATGGAGAGTTGAAGCAAACATACAAAGACCAGGAGACCACTAAAGCATCACAACGATACCATGCAGGCCAACTTAACAGCATCATCATCACCACCAACTAGGAAGAAATTGCTCGCAACAGGGCAACCTGGTGACAGCCGCGCATGCAGGGCACAATCAGACCGGAACAGCCCAGAAAAGGCACTGACAGAAACACAACCAAGAGTGCAGGACCTCTTCCCATGCAAAACCTCTTGGAAGAACATGTGCCTCCAGGATCAATCGCGTGTCCGACATGAAGACCTGTACCATGCAATAAAAGACCAGATGCCAACTCATCCGTCAGATCTACAGAAGATTTCATTACCATTATCATCATATACATTCACTGGTGTTCCAGATACCAAAAACATAGACCTTCCTTTATACACACACAAAAACGCATACATACACACGCATGCACACATACCGGTACACACACACATAAACAGATGCACACAGACGCACACACACATATAATATACACACTGGTACACAATTATACGTGTATACACTGACACGCACTGACACTGACACATACACATATGTCTCTCTCTATCTGTCAGTCTATCTATCTATGTATGTGTGTGTATACATATATATATATATATATATATATATATATACATATACATATACTATATATAGATAGCCTATATATATATATATATGTGTGTGTGCATATATATATGTATACATACATACATGTGTATGTTATATATATATATATATATATATATATATATATATATATATATATATATAAATATACACAGACATTGATAGACATGGGGAAGAGAGAGGGAGAAGGAGAGGGAGAGAGAGAGAGAGAGAGAGAGAGGAGAGAGAGAGAGAGAGAGAGAGAGAGAGAGACAGACAGACAGACAGACAGACAGACATGGACATGCGGACAAAGAAAGACGTACAGACACTGACACACACACCATGTATATACACAGACACACTGCCACACACACACACACACACAAACACACACACATTCAAGGACGCATTCAAGATGGCGGAGACTCCTGACGGATAAAAATTTCGGCAGTCAGAGATAACAGGAAATAGTCTCAAATGACCAGGACAAGACGGGGGCGCCTTGCTGAACAGAGGCAAGAAGCTGCGTCTGCGGAAAAGACTGATTACGAGAGGCCGTCGACCAGCGACAAGCGAGACAGGATCGAAAAGGCAGAGACTGTCCCTTCAAATGGCGCTTCGACCGCGGTTACCACGGGCACGCAGAGCGGGACAACTTCCATCACATCTATACCCAGCTCTGCGGAACTCGTGAGTACGATCGTTGAACTAAAAAACATCGTACTGGATCTGCGCAACCAGGTCAGTACCTTAGAAAGGACTGTGCTTGCGCAGATCGAGGCCCGGTCGACAGCAACCGCCACCATCAAACCGACCAGGAACAGTCATACACAGACAGATAATTCCACAACAACTCCCACGTACGCAGACGTTCTAAAACAAAAGCACACACGCAGGCAGGACGTCCAACAGGCACAACGATCAAACACAACAAAAACTAGCAGCAATACTCGAGCGAAAACAGAGCTTGAAAAGAAAACCAAAGACGGGAAAGAACACCATGACATCAAAAAAGCTAAAGACGTCACATCACAGCTCAAGGACGCAACGTCACACACCAAAAAGATTTCAGAACAACTTAAAACAAACCACGACCTTCCCTATGTTCTGACTATCCATGATTCAGTGTTGAAAGGTGTCCACTCGAGACGACTGGGACGATCTTATGGTTTTGAAGGACACTCAAGTACTGTGAATAACATTCATGACATACAAAAATCTTTAGACAAGTCACTTTCCAACTTTGACAATCCTGCAGACTGTATTGTTTTACACTGTGGTGTCCACGAACTGAATAGCAAAGATCTCAAAGCAACAACACAAAATTTAGCTTCTTCCATCAAACATATAACACAAAAATATCCAAACACAAAGATAGTCATCAGCAAGGTCGCCCCTGTACGACATTCACGTATGGAAGTTCGGCGGAATTTGTTTAACGCCTTTTTATCTGCTGAACTTGTTAACATAAAAAATCTATCATTTGTCTCCCATGATAACCTTCGAACTAACCAGCAGTTTCTACAGGACAATATTCACCCCACCGCCAGAGGAAGCAGCGTGATAGCGGGGAACCTGGGTAGACACATTCGGGATCTATTTTGGGAGACGCCTAGAAGACCAGGAGGATCACGACCTTCACGGCCACACGCCTCTAGATTCTCCCGAGGACCGTTCCCCTATTTTGACAGCTATGAACCGTGGTGGCTGTCATACAACATGTTTTGAATGAATAGTAGTAGATCTACAGTGACCAACGTTTCATGTCACAGGACTTTTTCCTCGTCATCTCTGACAGTTCTCTTGGTGAAAGTGTATAAACGCTAGGAATTAGTCAGTCAGGACTCAGACTATAATCTCTGTACATTTGAAGGCGTGTATACTATTATTTAATTTATTTATAATTTATTTCTGTTCTAGATCAAAAGTCTTGTCTTGATTAGTAGGACTTCTTTTCTCCATAGTTTTACTCATTTTTTGTTTCTACCTTTACTTTGTAGTAAAAGTAATCATTCCCCCCCCCCCCCTCCCCATTTTCCTCGTACACAGAAAACCAAATATACGTGATTTTCAAACAAATCACCGTTAATTGAAAATAAGGGATTAGCCGACTATGAAAATCAATTTTTTACAGTGGAATTGTAGATCTATTTCCACCAATTCAGCATACCTGGAACATTTCCTTGCCTCAAATCAGTGTGAAGTCTTGATTCTGCAGTCGCTTAATGTTATACCAACCAAACTTCCCAATTTCCAAAATTACTATTATCCACCAGTGTATGCCTATGGGAATCCCGGGAAGAAAGTAGCCACTGCGATATACATACTTAAAGAGTTACAATATCACATATTTACTTCCCCAGTTTTAACGTCAACTGAAGACTTACACGCTTGTGCCGCTACAGTACAATTCAGTAATTCTTTTATCCTGAACGTTTTGTCAGTCTACCTGCCAACAGGTCCAAATGACCACAACACAGAATGGCTGCGCACGATTCCGGATCTGCTGCACGGTAAATGGCTAATAGGTGGAGACTTTAATTCCCACTCCCCGTTTTGGGAAAAAGATTGCTGTACTGTGACAAGCAATCGTTTAGTAGAAAATATAGTTGACAGTTCGCTTTACCTTTTGAATGATGGGAGTGTCACTAGAATTCCTGATATTTCCAAACATCGGGCAACAGCCATCGATCTGTCTTTAATCTCACCAGAATTAGTACCCTGCTGTACCTGGGACACTCACAGAGATACTTTAGGAAGTGATCACTTACCTATCCTCATAACACTAACTAACGAAAACATCAGGATGAAAGACAGCATTCCTGATATTATACCAAAATATAATTATACACGCGCTGATTGGTCCTTGTTTCAGACTGTTCTTTCTAATCGAGATTTCACACATTATGACAGTGAAAATGTAGACGTTATGTTTTCTAAATTCCAGGAGTCAGTTCTAGCTGCTGCAGACCTTTCCATCCCGAAACTCAAAACTTTTAAGTCTAATAACCGTTTGGGTAATGTTTGGTGGACGGAGGTATGTGAGCAAGCAGTTCAGTATAAAAAAGAGAAATACAAAATCTACATCAAAAGCAGGAAACCTGAAGATCATATGGAAATGAAAAAAGCTAACACCCAGTGTAATAAAATCATCGCTGAAGCAAAGAAAAATTACTGGGCATCATACTGCACAAAAGAAATTTCAGATTTCAAGGATTTCCATAAAGTATGGACAAAAATGAATCAAATGAAAAATGGAGCCAACTTACCTAGGTGTCCAATAATGATTGATACAAGTCACAAATTTCTTTCCGACATGGACAAAGCTGAAACTTTTGTGGAACTTTTTGCCCAAAATAGTAAAGTAGATGGTTTGACTCCTACCTGCAAACACTACAGGGAAATGGCAGCTAACAACCCTATCTACACTGATCCAATACCTCAAAATGATCTCTGGTTTAATTCTCCAATCACCTTAGAAGAGTTAAAAAACACTATCTTGTCTCTGCGCAACAAAAGGAGTTCGGTAGGTGTTGATGCAGTTTCAACTGAAATGATTAAACATCTTCCAGAAAACTATATTATTTTTTTACACAAAATTTTTCAGAAATGCTGGGCTGGTGGAACTATACCACAATTATGGCAAACGTCTGTTGTTATACCAGTATTAAAAGCAGGAAAGCCTAAAAACAATAAAAACAGTTACAGACCTATTGCTTTAACGTCCCATACGAGCAAACTATTGGAAAAATTGGTATTAAACAGACTTGTACATTACTGTGATAAAAATAACGTTATTCCAGTAAATCAGGCTGGTTTTAGAAAAGGGAGATCTACAGTTGAGCACCTGGTTAAACTTACCACTCACATCAAGAAAGAGTTTGCCCGCAGAAAAAGTCTTTTAGCTACATTTTTTGATGTGAAAAAAGCTTACGATCAAGTTTGGCATACGCGTTTATTGTACAAGCTGAAATCTATTGGTTTATCTGGCAATATGTATGATTACATTAAGTCTTTTTTAGCCAATAGAACTATTCAGGCAAGAGTGGGAACTAGTTATTCTACTTCACGACATCTTGATATGGGAATTCCACAAGGTTCAGTGATAGCACCGCTTTTATTTAATATCCTTATACAGGATCTTCCTAAAGCACTCTCAAATCGTGTTGTTTTGGCACAGTATGCTGATGATATATGTATTTGGATGAATATTACTTTAAAAAAGACAACTCCACAGAGAGCACAGAATTACATTAGGAAATTGTATCAATCTGATCTTGATAATCTTGGAAACTATATGTTAGAAAATGGTCTGTCGTTGTCAGCGGAAAAAACTAACATGATGCTATTTAATTCTGGTGGTACTTTAAGTAACTTGCCTACTTTCAGATTGCTTGGTGAAGTGTTACATTACAAACAGGTTGTAAAATTTCTGGGAGTCTTTATGACATCGAAATTAAACTGGAATGTCCATTTTGATTATATTTCAACAAAAGCAAGAAAAGCCCTAAATTTTCTAAAGATAATAAGCCGATTACCTTGGGGAATGGATACGAACATACTAATTCATCTGTCAACAGCACTTGTACGATCTAAATTATCCTATGCGCAAGAAGTGTTTTTCAGTGCACCAAAATATTTATTAAAGAAGATACAAAGCTTAGACTGCAAAAGTATTAAAATTGCTCTAGGTGTCCCTACTCATGCCTCTAATCTGGAAACGTACAAAGTTGCTGGAATTCTGCCTCTGAACAACTATCGTGAGCTAGCGACAGCAAAATTTGCAGTTAGAACTACTTCACAAACGGACAATTTTGTGAGTAAGGAAATTAAAATCAGGTCTGATGTTGATTTTCCAAAGCGAGCAAAAAGCATTTCATCACAAATGACTGTTTCAACTTACATATCTGACTTGGTCAAACAGTCTAACATAAATATGGATGAAATAGCTGAGACACCATCAACAACGCCTATCCCTACATGTGAAATGCAAAAAGCCTCTTTTGATATTGATTATACAGACGCTAAGAAATCTGAAAACGTCAACATTTCGATATCCACAGCAAGAGAACACATCGATGAAAAATACCGTACCCACCTTCACATTTTTACCGATGGATCAGTCTTAGAAAATAAATGTGCTGGAGCAGCTTTTTATGTTCCAAAATTTAAGATAAAAAAGTCATTTTTCGTTGGGGCAAACTTATCGATCTTTACAGCGGAATTAGTCGCTATTAATCAAGCATTGCATTATCTAGTAAATCTTAAAACCATGTCTTTCAAAGTAGTTCTCTTTGTTGACTCAAAATCTGTATTATATGCCTTACGGTCTTTTAATGCCGACACAAGACCTGATTTAATTACTGAGGCAAATCATCTTATACATCGTTTAAGGGTCAAAGGTACAGATATCAGTTTATGCTGGGTGCCTTCTCATGTTGGTCTTCACGGCAACGAAGTAGTTGACAGAGCAGCTAAGCAAGGCGCCCAGAATGCTGATAATGCTATAGAATTACATGTTCATACCTCCGTAAAAGAAGCTTGCAACTTGCTCGAATCAGCCTCATGGACTCGATTTCTTGAACATTCAGATGAACAGTTTGTGTCACAACAAATGATAAAACTTACCGTTCAAAATGTATGTAAAAAATTGCAGTATTCTTCTATGTATCATTTGAGATCGATTGTTGCTGTTTGTTTTCGTATTCAGCTAAACGCATTGAGAACAAAATATTGTAAAAATGTCAAGTGTATTTGCGGCGAACAGTTCACACTGTTTCACTGTTTATTCTACTGCAAAATGCTACGTTCTTTTTTACCGAAAATGTTTACTCAAGAAAAGTATTCTGAAAATCATTTCCAGAAAATTACATCAGATCAAACGTTGTTAGTTAGAATTTCAGAATCATTAGTTCACAGTCCTGTTAATGCATTACTTTAACTTTATTCGGTTTGTATTTTAGTGTTACAATTTCCCTTCACGTTATTGAAGTTAATTGTTAGTGTTAAGTTCTCGTTCCATTTTACTGTTCCCCCACCTGCTAATGTCTTTTTCCTCTGTCTTCCCTCTGCCCAAATCCAACCCGTCCAACTATCGTTCTACATTTTATTTTGTTCACTTTTTAAAATTTTTTTTTTTAATAATTTCCCCTCCCCCCCTCCCCCGTCTAATATCACTTATAGTGAAAAGACGTTAAATTAAAGAACGAACGAACACACACACACACACACACACACACACACACACACACCATGCATATACACAGATACACTGAGACACTGTCACACACACACACATACACATAAAGAAACACACACACACACACATACACAAACACACACACACACACACGGACACATATACACCGACACAGACACCGACACCTACAGACATGGAGACTGCCTCACCTGAACGTTCCTGACAGGCCAGAAGTCGTGGTAGGGAGAGAGATAGCCGAACCACTTGTACTTCTGCAGGTAGAAGCAGTCCTCGGCCACATAGCCGGCCTCCAAGCCCTCCCACCGCAGCGTGTAACAGCTGCCCGTCACATTGTCGTCGTGGGCCACACGCAGGATGGCCTTATTCTTCCAGTACAGACAGTTGGCTTCATATGCCTCGGTGACCTCATCCCAGCAGCTGTGGAATGGGGCTGCCTTGATGTGACGGCCAAGTTCTCCATACAGCAACCCATCCTGGTCGTCTGTCTTGATCTCTAGAGACTGAACCTTTGTCACACACACACACACACACACACACACACACACACACACACACACACACACACACACACACACACACACACACACACAACACACACACACACACATACACACACACACACACACTACATACAATTTCACCATTGTCACCCTCTATCGCCGCCCCCCCCCCCCCCTCCCCTGAAACTGAGCATTTTCCCTGATCTTGTGACCAGTGTCTGCACCAGTCTTTAAAGCAGATGATTATCAATTGTATATATGTCATAGGATGAGTGAATGTGATCATTTGAGTGTAAGACTAGGATGTTTGTATGTGACCAGATTCGGATGACTGTATGTGGCCATTACTTATACAGATGTGTTGTGGTGTGGAAGACTAGAATGACTATATCTGGCCATTTGTTATAGAAGTGGTCTGTACAGCTACGATGACTATATGTGAACAATATATATATATGTATAGATTTGTTATGGAGTGTATGACTAGGATGATTGTATGTGGCCATTATTCGTAGAGATGTGGTGTATATGACTGGGATGATTGTCGTATGTGGCCATTATTCATACAGGTGGTGGTGTGTGTATGACTGGGATGATTGTATGTGGCCATTATTCATACAGGTGTGGTGTGGTGTGTATGACTGGGATGATTGTATGTGGCCATTATTCATACAGGTGTGGTGTGGTGTGGTGTGTATGATTGGGATGATTGTATGTGGCCATTATTCATACAGGTCAGTGTGTGGTGTGTATGACTGGGATGATTGTATGTGGCCATTATTCATATAGGTGTGGTGTGGTGTGTATGACTGGGATGATTGTATGTGGCCATTATTCATACAGGTGTGTGTGTGTGGTGTGTATGACTGGGATGATTGTATGTGGCCATAGAATGGCGACTGTTTTATTATTTTTATTTATTTATTTTTCTGTAATGGTGTCAATTGGCAAAACACTTAGAATAACGTTTTTTGTTTTGTTTTGTCTTGTTTTGATGACGTCAATAGATGGACCATATTTTTCGTAATGACAATCAGAATGACATTTTTGTGTGTGGATGATGTCAGCAGATGGAGTCAGAATGTTAAACTTTTTGGGTGTGTGTGATGACGTCAGTTGATGGAGTTGTTTTTGTGTTGATGTCAGTTGATGGAGTCAGTCAGAATGATGGAGTCAGTCAGAATGACAATCTATGCTATGTGATGACGTCAATTGACGGAGGCACTTAGAATGATAACCTGTTTTTTGTGATGACGTCATTTGATGGAGTCAGTCAGAATGAGAGCAGAATGTTGTACTGTGTCATTGTCTTTAGTGTTGTAAAATAAAGATCACTCAATCAATACATCAATAAGTCAATCAAACAATCGATGTAATGATCTGTTTCCACTGTTAAGATGAAGTCATGGTTTGATACGTAACACCCTATGTTTCCACTGTTAGGAAGAAGTGATAGTCTGATAGTGATAAGTAAGACTGTAATTCCATCGTTAAAAGGAAGCCATCATCTGATAAGTAAGACTTCGATTACACTATTTAGGTGAAGTGATGATCAGTTAAGTAACGCTCTGTGATTCCACTGTTAAGATGAAGTCATGGCCTGTTAAGATGAAGTGACGGTCTGTTAAGTAACATTCTATGATTCCGCTGTTAAGAAGGTAGGTAGAGTAACATGATTCAAGTTAAAGTAGTCTGTTACGTAACACTATGATTCAACTGAAAAGGAGTATGTTAAGAAAATGATTCAATGTTAAAAGTAGGTCTGTTAAGTAACACTATGATTCAATTGTTAAGATGAAGTCATGATGTGATAAGCAACACTCTATGATTCCACTGTTAAGATAAAGCCATGGTCTATTAAAACGCTCTGTTATTCTACTGTTAAGATGGTCTGATAAACAACGCTCTCTGATTCCACTGTTACGATGGTCTGATAAGTAGTACTATATGATTTCACCAGTAAGATGGTCTGATAAGTAACATTATATGATTCCACTGTTAAGATAGTCTGATAAGCGACACTCTATGGTTCCACAGTTAAGATGGCCTGATCGGTAACTGTATGTTTCCATCATTAAGATGATCTGATCGGTAACACTATGTTTCCACTATTAAGATGATCTAACACTATGACTCCACTGTTAAGATGGCTTGATCGGTAACACTATGTTTCCACTATTAAGATGATCTAACACTACGATTCCACTGTTAAGATGGCTTGATCGGTAACATTATGTTTCCACTGTTAAGATGATCTAACACTACGATTCCACTGTTAAGATGGCTTGATCGGTAACACTATGTTTCCACTGTTAAGATGATCTGACACTACGATTCCACTGTTAAGATGGCTTGATCGGTAACACTATGTTTCCACTGTTAAGATGATCTAACATTACGATTCCACTGTTAAGATGGCTTGATCGGTAACACTATATTTCCACTGTTAAGATGATCTAACACTACCATTCCACTGTTAAGATGATCTAACATTACGATTCCACTGTTAAAATGGTCTGATCGGTAACTCTATATTTCCACTGTTAAGATGATCTAACACTACGATTCCACTGTTAAGATGATCTAACATTACGATTCCACTGTTAAGATGGCTTGATCGGTAACTCTATATTTCCACTGTTAAGATGATCTAACACTACGATTCCACTGTTAAGATGATCTAACACTACGATTCCACTGTTAAAATGGTCTGATCGGTAACTCTATATTTCCACTGTTAAGATGATCTAACACTACGATTCCACTGTTAAGATGATCTAACATTACGATTCCACTGTTAAGATGATCTAACATTACGATTCCACTGTTAAGATGATCTAACACTACGATTCCACTGTTAAGATGATCTAACATTACGATTCCACTGTTAAGATGGTCTGATCGGTAACTCTATATTTCCACTGTTAAGATGATCTAACACTACGATTCCACTGTTAAGATGATCTAACATTACGATTCCACTGTTAAGATGGCTTGATCGGTAACTCTATATTTCCACTGTTAAGATGATCTAACACTACGATTCCACTGTTAAGATGATCTAACACTACGATTCCACTGTTAAGATGATCTAACATTACGATTCCACTGTTAAGATGGCTTGATCGGTAACACTATGTTTCCACTATTAAGATGATCTAACACTACGATTCCACTGTTAAAATGGTCTGATCGGTAACACTATGTTTCCACTATTAAGATGATCTAACACTACGATTCCACTGTTAAAATGGTCTGATCGGTAACACTATGTTTCCACTATTAAGATGATCTAACACTACGATTCCACTGTTAAAATGGTCTGATCGGTAACACTATGTTTCCACTGTTAAGATGATCTAACACTACGATTCCACTGTTAAGATGGATTGATCGGTAACACTATGTTTCCACTATTAAGATGATCTGATCGGTAACACTATGTTTCCACTATTAAAATGATCTAACACTACGATTCCACTGTTAAGATGGCTTGATCGGTAACACTATGTTTCCACTGTTAAGATGATCTAACACTACGATTCCACTGTTAAGATGGCTTGATCGGTAACACTATGTTTCCACTATTAAGATGATCTGATCGGTAACACTATGTTTCCGCGGTTAAGATGATCTGACACTACGAATCCACTGTTAAAATGGTCTGAAAAGTAACACTCTGATTCCACTGTTAATAATGTCAGATAAGTTACACTCTATGATTCCACTGTTAATAATGTCAGATAACTAACACTCTATGATTCCACTGTTAATAATGTCAGATAAGTTACACTCTATGATTCCACTGTTAATAATGTCAGATAACTAACACTCTATGATTCCACTGTTAATAATGTCAGATAAGTTACACTCTGTGATTCCACTTTTAATAATGTCAGATAAGTAACACTCTGTGATTCCATTGTTAATAATGTCAGATAAGTTACACTCTGTGATTCCACTGTTAATAATGTCAGATAAGTAACACTCTGTGATTCCACTGTTAATAATGTCAGATAAGTTACACTCTGTGATTCCACTGTGAAGATGAAATCATGGTCTGATAAGTAACACTCTATGATTCCACTGTTAAGGTGAAGCTATGATGTAGTAAGTAACATTCTGATTCCACTGTTAAGGTGAAGCCATAATGTAGTAAGTAACACTCTATGATTCCACTGTTAAGGTGAAGCTATGATGTAGTAAGTAACACTCTATGATTCCACTGTTAAGGTGAAGCCATGATGTAGTAAGTAACACTCTATGATTCCACTGTTAAGGTGAAGCTATGATGTAGTAAGTAACACTCTATGATTCCACTGTTAAGGTGAAGCTATGATGTAGTAAGTAACACTCTATGATTCCACTGTTAAGGTGAAGCTATGATGTAGTAACAATCTATGATTCCACTGTTAAGGTGAAGCTATGATGTAGTAACACTCTATGATTCCACTGTTAAGGTGAAGCCATGATGTAGTAACACTCTATGATTCAACTGTTAAGGTGAAGCTATGATGTAGTAAACACTCTATGATTCCACTGTTAAGGTGAAGCTATGATGTAGTAACACTCTATGATTCCACTGTTAAGGTGAAGCCATGATGTAGTAACACTCTATGATTCCACTGTTAAGGTGAAGCTATGATGTAGTAACACTCTATGATTCCACTGTTAAGGTGAAGCCATGATGTAGTAACACTCTATGACTCTACTGTTAAGGTGAAGCCATGATGTAGTAAGTAACACTCTATGACTCCACTGTTAAGGTGAAGCCATGATGTAGTAAGTAACACTCTATGATTCCACTGTTAAGGTGAAGCCATGATGTAGTAAGTAACACTCTATGATTCCACTGTTAAGGTGAAGCCATGATGTAGTAAGTAACACTCTATGATTCCACTGTTAAGGTGAAGCCATGATGTAGTAAGTAACACTCTATGATTCTACTGTTAAGGTGAAGCCATGATGTAGTAAGTAACACTCTATGATTCTACTGTTAAGGTGAAGCCATGATGTAGTAAGTAACACTCTATGACTCCACTGTTAAGGTGAAGCCATGATGTAGTAACACTCTATGATTCCACTGTTAAGGTGAAGCCATGATGTAGTAACACTCTATGACTCTACTGTTAAGGTGAAGCCATGATGTAGTAACACTCTATGATTCCACTGTTAAGGTGAAGCCATGATGTAGTAACACTCTATGATTCCACTGTTAAGGTGAAGCCATGATGTAGTAAGTAACACTCTATGATTCCACTGTTAAGGTGAAGCCATGATGTAGTAACACTCTATGATTCCACTGTTAAGGTGCAGCCATGATGTAGTAAGTAACACTCTATGATTCCACTGTTAAGGTGAAGCCATGATGTAGTAAGTAACACTCTATGACTCTACTGTTAAGGTGAAGCCATGATGTAGTAAGTAACACTCTATGATTCCACTGTTAAGGTGAAGCTATGATGTAGTAAGTAACACTCTATGATTCCACTGTTAAGGTGAAGCTATGATGTAGTAAGTAACACTCTATGATTCCACTGTTAAGGTGCAGCCATGATGTAGTAAGTAACACTCTATGATTCCACTGTTAAGGTGAAGCTATGATGTAGTAAGTAACACTCTATGATTCCACTGTTAAGGTGAAGCCATGATGTAGTAAGTAACACTCTATGATTCCACTGTTAAGGTGAAGCTATGATGTAGTAAGTAACACTCTATGATTCCACTGTTAAGGTGCAGCCATGATGTAGTAACACTCTATGATTCCACTGTTAAGGTGAAGCCATGATGTAGTAACACTCTATGATTCCACTGTTAAGGTGAAGCCATGATGTAGTAACACTCTATGACTCTACTGTTAAGGTGAAGCTATGATGTAGTAAGTAACACTCTATAATTCCACTGTTAAGGTGAAGCTATGATGTAGTAAGTAACACTCTATGATTCCACTGTTAAGGTGAAGCCATGATGTAGTAAGTAACACTCTATAATTCCACTGTTAAGGTGAAGCTATGATGTAGTAAGTAACACTCTACGATTCCACTGTTAAGGTGAAGCCATGATGTAGTAAGTAACACTCTATGATTCCACTGTTAAGGTGAAGCCATGATGTAGTAAGTAACACTCTATGATTCCACTGTTAAGGTGAAGCCATGATGTAGTAAGTAACACTCTATGATCCACTGTTAAGGTGAAGCCATGATGTAGTAAGTAACACTCTATGATTCCACTGTTAAGGTGAAGCTATGATGTAGTAAGTAACACTCTATGATTCCACTGTTAAGGTGAAGCCATGATGTAGTAAGTAACACTCTATGATTCCACTGTTAAGGTGAAGCTATGATGTAGTAAGTAACACTCTATGATTCCACTGTTAAGGTGAAGCCATGGTGTAGTAAGTAACACTCTATGACTCCACTGTTAAGGTGAAGCTATGATGTAGTAAGTAACACTCTATGATTCCACTGTTAAGGTGAAGCTATGATGTAGTAACACTCTATGATTCCACTGTTAAGACGAAGTCATGATCTGATTAGTAAAGCTCTATGATTCCACTGTTAAGATGAAGTCATGATCTGATTAGTAAAGCTCTATAATTCCACTGTTAAGATGAAGTCATGATCTGATTAGTAAAGCTCTATAATTCCACTGTTAAGATGAAGTCATGATCTGATTAGTAAAGCTCTATAATTCCACTGTTAAGATGAAGTCATGATCTGATTAGTAAAGCTCTATAATTCCACTGTTAAGATGAAGTCATGATCTGATTGGTAAAGCTCTATGATTCCACTGTTAAGAGAAGTCATGATCTGATTGGTTAAGCTCTATGATTCCACTGTTAAGATGAAGTCATGATCTGATTGGTAAAGCTCTATGATTCCACTGTTAAGATGAAGTCATGATCTGATTGGTTAAGCTCTATGATTCCACTGTTAAGATGAAGTCATGATCTGATTGGTTAAGCTCTATGATTCCACTGTTAAGATGAAGTCATGAGCTGATTCGCAAAGCTCTATGATTCCATTGTTAAGATGAAGTCATGATCTGATAAGTAACACTCTATCATTACACTGTTAAAATTGTCTGTTAAATAGCGCTCTATGCTTCCACTGTTATGATGATCTGATCAGTAAAACACTATGATTCCACTGTTAAATCATGATCTGATAAGTAGCGCTCTCTCTGTGACTGTAAGATTCATCAAACGAATTAATCATTATGTTGGAATCGGCGTCTGTACTTTTGTTTCTTTTTTTTTTCATGTTACATCTGCTTCCACTGGTTTATTTTCCAATATCACATTAGTACAGTTATTATTATCACAATGGTAGAGGTATCAATATCACACTGATTCTATTACCAACATCAGATCTCTGGTGTTACACCAGTCGCCATTAGTTCAGTTAT
Source organism: Monoplex corrugatus (assembly GCA_030674185.1). NCBI lineage: Eukaryota > Metazoa > Mollusca > Gastropoda > Littorinimorpha > Ranellidae > Monoplex > Monoplex corrugatus. The sequence goes on along the minus strand of JAPXFY010000013.1, from coordinate 79,766,590 downwards.
CAATATCACACTGGTTCAGTCATCAACGTCACGCTGGTTCACTTATCAATATGATATTGGTTCAGTTAAAAATATCAGTTTTCTGGTGTTCCATCTGTCTCTGTTGATTCAACTGACAACATCACTGACACTTGTAGCGACAGCGAACATGCAAAACTGATACAGCAATATTCTTAGTTCAACATGTTTCTGTAGCTGTGTCTGGTAAATGAAGATTGTTCATTCCCTCACTTTCTCTTTCTCTCTTTCACACACACACACACACACACCACACACACACACACACACACCCCACACACACACACACACACACACACACACACACACACACACACAAGCACACACACACACACTCTCTCTCTCTCTCTCCTCTCCTCTCTCACAAACACACATGCACACATCCATGGTATACCTTGACCGTGAAGACAAAGTTGGTATTAAAACGAATGGACTCGATAGCATCCTTGTGGAAAAGCCAGATGGCAAACACGCCCAGTGCGATGACACCGAACATGATGTAGACAGCAATCTTCATAATACGCCGCTTGCGGCGCTTACTCTCCTGAGCCTGCACAGCCTGAAACACAGCACACAGGACTGGGGTTTACATCACAGACTGGGATTTACACGCCAAGAGACATCATGGACAAGGATTTACATACTCTACATACATACAGTAGTCATCACAGACAAGGCTTCAAACACCAGTAGACATCATAGACAAGGATTTACAAACCAGTAGACATCACGGATAGGGATTTACAAACCAGTAGACATCACGGATAGGGATTTACAAATCAGTAGACATCAGACAGGGATTTAAACACATGTAGACATCACATATAGAGACTTAAACACCAGTAATCAGCACAGATAGGGATTTAAACACTTATAGACATCAGAGATAGGATTTAAACACCCATGGACATCACAGACAAGGATTTAAACACTAGTAGACACCACAGACAGGGATTTAAACACCTGTAAACATCACATACTGGGATTTTACACCAGTAGACATCACAGACAGGGAATTAAACACCAGTAGACATCACACGCAGGGTTTTAAACATATGCAGACACCACAGTGATTTAAACACCAGTAGACATCACAGACAGGGATTTAAACACACCACTAGACATCACACGCAGGGATTTAAACACACCAGTAGACATCACAGGACTGGAATGTAAACACAACAGACATCAAAGACATGGATTTTAAACACGTAGACATCAAAGACATGGATTTTAAACACGTAGACATCAAAGACTTGGATTTACACACCAGCAGTTATCGCAGACAGATTTACAAACCACAAGTAGACATTACAAGACTGGTATTTAAACACCAATAGATATTAAAATACCGGAAGTTACACACCTGTAGATAGTACAAGACCGTACACCTGTATACTTCATTTCAGGACTGGGATTTATAACTTGTTACACTTGCAGACATCAAGGACATACTTTAAAACACCTGATAATACTGGCTTTTACACGCCCGAGTTACAGAGGAATATATTTGCTTTTTTGAGATTTCACTTTTGCTTTGAAAACTTTTTCAGACAACGACTCTTGAGAGAGACGAAAAAAAAAAAAAAGGGGGGGGGGGGGAGCAGACAACACTACGGGAACCAAGAAAGAGGCGTAAATGTGTGATGTGTGTGTGTGTGTGTGTGTGTGTGTGTGTGTGTGTGTGTGTGTGTGTGTGTGTGTGTGTGTGTGTGTGTGTGTGTGTGTGTGTGTGTGTGGGGTGTGCGTGCGCGCGCGTTCGTTATTTCTTTTAACGTCTATTCTCACACATGCTTTAAACTTACATACATAATACATACATACACACACATACATGTATTCGGACAGACAATACACGTACATCTGACAGACAGACAGACATATGCCTAGGGCTTGGCTATAGTTTAACTAATTATGCAGTCGTGGGGCAATATCAGGCATTTACAACACAAAAGCACAGCATCCTCTCAGTTAAACAAATATTCGATTGTTTGCCCTTGACAGTACTGAGAGTGAAAAAAATAAACATCCTGGCAGGCTGAGCTAACTGGATTTTCATAAGGTGGCTGAGGAAAGAGAGGGTGGAAGATGTGTTTGCGGCAACAAGGGATAGATATATATGGAGGGCCATGATCGCCAACGCCATGCGGCAAGGCACATGATGATGATAATGATGATGGAGCTTAAAAGCCAGAATTAAGTATAATGGTAACGTACATCGTTCACTGCAGACGAGACAACCTGGTCCATAATATGACCAGTATAACAGTAGGGTTTCAAAGACATCCTTAGTCAAATTTGACTGCACAGCAATTTTTCTAAGGTTCTTCTCTGTGCTCTAAAGTATAATCTGCGAACATCGTTAATTTTCTGTTTTGATGTTTTGTTGTTGTTGTTTTTTAAGTATAGTTCCTATATCAATCTTAACACCTTGTTTTTGTCACCTTGATCTTTTATTTCTGTACAGCTCAACTATTTCAAATCGTAGTTAAATATGACAATCTCTAAACCTTTCTTATTGTGATATTTTTTTCAAACTATTGTCCAATTCGTGAATTTCTTTGAAAAGACGATAGTTTCAAAATATATCAGTCGGATGTATTTTTGTTACCCATTCCTGATTGAAACTGCCTATTACGATTTGTTTCACAACTGGAAGTCAACTATTTTCATTTGTAATTTTATTTGGCTGAGCATACTTGAAGCTTTGACAACATAGGCAGTCTTTCTTACATCTGGCCCAATTTCCACTGTTTGACCCGTCCGAAATCTGTAAGAAGATAACACTGAGACAATCGTGCGCCTGTGTGTGCGTGTGCGTGCGTACGTACGTGCGCGCGCGCGCGCGCGCATGTGTGTATGTCTGTGTGTGTGAGTGTGTGTGTGTGTGTGTGTGAGTGAGTGGTGTGTGTGTGTGTGTGTGTGTGTGTGTGTGTGTGTGTGTGTGTGTGGTGTGGAGTGTGAGTGTGAGTGTGTGTGTGTGTGAGTGTGTGTCTACATTTTATATTCAAAGTATTTACGTTATTACCTCAAGGTATTCGCGTTAAAACCTTCAGGCATTTACATATTTACTTTGGGATTTGAAGCAATTTATGCTATGACGTCAAGGCATTTATAATGTAGCTGACTTTACAGAGAAAACGGTGAGCAGAAAGCAGGCCAAAGGGTGGAAAAACTACGGGCAGACAGACAGACGACACACACAAGCCTTGTCCAATCAACCCATTAACTACTGATCGCTTTTATTAATATCATCAGTCTGTGTGTATGTATGTATGTATGAATGTATGTATGTATGTATGTATGTATGTATGTATGTATGTATGTATGTATGTATGTACGTACGTATACATGTATGTATGTATGTATGCATGCATGTATCTATGTGTATGTGTGTCTGTGTATATGTGTGTGTGTCTCTGTGTGTGTAGAGATGACGTAACTGGGGTGAGTAGAGATGACGTGACTGGAGTATGTAGAGATGACGTGACTGGGGTGTGTAGACACGACGTGACTGGAATGTGTAGAGATGACGTGACTGGGGTGTGTAGAGATGACATGACTGGGGTGTGTAGAGATGACATGACTGGGGTGTGTAGAGATGACATGACTGGGGTGTGTAGAGATGACTGACTGGGATGTGTAGAGATGACGTGACTGGGATGTGTAGAGATGACGTGACTTGGGTGTGTAGAGATGACATGACTGGGGTGTGTAGAGATGACGTGACTGGGGTGTGTAGAGATGACATGACTGGGGTGTGTAGAGATGACGTGACTGGGGTGTGTAGAGATGACGTGACTGGGGTGTGTAGAGATGACGTGACTGGGTGTGTAGAGATGACGTGACTTGGGTGTGTAGAGATGATGTGACTGGGGTGTGTAGAGATGATGTGACTGGGGTGTGTAGAGGTGACATGACTGGGGTGTGTAGAGATGACATGACTGGGTGTGTAGAGATGACATGACTGGGGTGTGTAGAGATGACATGACTGGGGTGTGTAGAGATGACATGACTGGGGTGTGTAGAGGTGACATGACTGGGGTGTGTAGAGATGACATGACTGGGGTGTGTAGAGATGACATGACTGGGGTGTGTAGAGATGAGGACTGGAGTGTGTAGCCATCTCCACACCCTGATCACGTCGTCTCTACCCACCCCAATCACGTCATCTCTTCACCTGTGCACACCCCAATGACGTCAACTCTACACCTCTGCACACCCGAATCACATAATCTCTACACCTGTGCACCCCGAATCACGTCATCTCTACACTTTGCACATCCCAATCACGTCATCTCTACACCTCTGCACACCCCGAATCACGTCATCTCTACACCTCTGCACATCCCAATCACGTCATCTCTACACCTCTGCACACCCCAATCACGTCATCTCTACACCTCTGCACACCCCAATCACGTCATCTCTACACCTCTGCACACCCCAATCACGTCATCTCTACACCTCTGCACACCCCAATCACGTCATCTCTACACCTCTGCACACCCCAATCACGTCATCTCTACACCTAACCTCGCACACCACCCAATCACGTCATCTCTACACCTCTGCACACCCCAATCACGTCCCCTCTACACCTCTGCACACCCCAATCACGTCATCTCTACAGACCATAATCACGTCATCTCTAAACACCTCTGCACACCCCAATCACGTCATCTCTACACCTCTGCACACCCCAATCACGTCATCTCTACACCTCTGCACACCCCAATCACGTCCCCTCTACACCTCTGCACACCCCAATCACGTCATCTCTACAGACCATAATCACGTCATCTCTACACACACCATTCCACAATCACGTCTAAAACAACAACAGGTTGTAACTCAGTTTAGCTGAGTGCCAAAACTATTCCACGCCGTCCCCCCCCCCCTTCTTTCTATACACACTCTACTCCCACACAGACATCCCCATTCCATCCCACACCCACACTATCCCCCAACCTTCCCCGCCCCCCTTCTCCATCCTCATCTACACACGACTGTTCTCTTCCGACCCTTTCCCATCCCTGTCTGACATCTTTTCCCTTGAACTCTATCCTGTGCTTTTAATTTCCTTTCCATTCTTCTCCTCTCTAGTCTTTCCTCTGACTTTCTAATCTTTCCTTTGTCTCCGCCTTTCTATTCCTATTTCCCTGCTGTGCTGTTCTTGGTCTCATGTCTTTCTATTCTTGTTGCCTTGTCTTTCTATTCTTGTTGCCAGTCTTTCTATTCTTTTTGCCTTGCCTTTCTATTCTTGTTGCCTTGTCTTTCTATTCTTGTTGCCTTGTCTTTCTATTCTTGTTGCCTTGTCTTTCTATTCTTGTTGCCTTGTCTTTCTATTCTTGTTACCTTGTCTTTATATTCTTGTTGCCTTATCTTTCTATTCTTGTTTCCTTGTCTGTCTATTCTTGTTGCCTTGCCTTTCTATTCTTGTTGCCTTGTCTTTCTATTCTTGTTTCCTTGTCTGTCTATTCTTGTTGCCTTGCCTTTCTATTCTTGTTGCCTTGTCTTTCTATTCTTGTTGCCTTGTCTTTCTATTCTTGTTGCTTTGCCTTTCTATTCTTGTTACCTTGTCTTTCTATTCTTGTTGCTTTGTCTTTCTATTCTTGTTGCTTTGTCTTTCTATTCTTGTTGCCTTGTCTTTCTATTCTTGTTGCTTTGTCTTTCTATTCTTGTTGCTTTGCCTTTCTATTCTTGTTACCTTGTCTTTCTATTCTTGTTGCCTTGTCTTTTTATTCTTGTTGCCTTGTCTTTCTATTCTTGTTGCCTTGTCTTTTTATTCTTGTTGCTTTGCCTTTCTATTCTTGTTACCTTGTCTTTCTATTCTTGTTTCCAGTCTTTCTATTCTTATTTCCAGTCTTTCTATTTTTGTTGCCTTGTCTTTCTATTCTTGTTTCGTTGTCTTTCTATTCTTGTTGCCTTACCTTTCTATTCTTGTTTCCAGTCTTTCTATTCTTGTTTCCAGTCTTACTATTCTTGTTGCCTTACCTTTCTATTCTGTTTCCAGTCTTTCTATTCTTTTTGCCTTGTCTTTCTATTCTTGTTGCCTTGTCTTTCTATTCGTGTTTCCTTGTCTTTCTGTTCTTGTTACCTTGCCTTTCTATTCTTGTTTCCAGTCTTTCTATTCTTTTTGCCTTGTCTTTCTATTCTTGTTTCCAGTCTTTCTATTCTTGTTGCCTTGTCTTCCCATTGTTGTTGCCTTGTCCTTTCTATTCTTGTTGCCTTGTCTTTCTATTCTTGTTGCCTTGTCTTTCAGTTCTTGTTGTTTCCAGTCTTTCTATTCTTGTTTCCAGTCTTTCTATTCTTGTTGCCTTGTCTTTCTGTTCTTGTTGCCTTGTCTTTCTATTCTTGTTGCCTTGTCTTTCAGTTCTTGTTTCCAGTCTTTCTATTCTTGTTTCCAGTCTTTCTATTCTTGTTGCCTTGTCTTTCTATTCTTGTTGCCTTGTCTTTCAGTTCTTGTTTCCAGTCTTTCTATTCTTGTTTCCAGTCTTTCTATTCTTGTTGCCTTGTCTTTCTATTCTTGTTGCCTTGTCTTTCTATTCTTGTTTCCAGTCTTTCTATTCTTGTTTCCAGTCTTTCTATTCTTGTTTCCTTGTCTTTCTATTCTTGTTGCCTTGTCTTTCTATTCTTGTTGCCTTGTCTTTCTATTCTTGTTGCCTTGTCTTTCAGTTCTTGTTTCCAGTCTTTCTATGCTTGTTTCCAGTCTTTCTATTCTTGTTGCCTTGTCTTTCTGTTCTTGTTGCCTTGTCTTTCTGTTCTTGTTTCCAGTCTTTCTATTCTTGTTTCCTTGTCTTTCTGTTCTTGTTGCCTTGTCTTTCTGTTCTTGTTTCCAGTCTTTCTATTCTTGTTGCCTTGTCTTTCTATTCTTGTTGCCTTGTCTTTCTGTTCTTGTTTCCAGTCTTTCTATTCTTGTTTCCAGTCCTTCTATTCTTGTTGCCTTGTCTTTCTGTTCTTGTTTCCAGTCTTTCTATTCTTGTTGCCTTGTCTTTCTGTTCTTGTTTCCAGTCTTTCTATTCTAGTTGCCTTGTCTTTCTATTCTTGTTGCCTTGTCTTTCTATTCTTGTTGCCTTGTCTTTCTATTCTTGTTGCCTTGTCTTTCTATTCTTGTTGCCTTGCCTTTCTATTCTTGTTTCCAGTCTTTCTATTCTTGTTTCTAGTCTTTCTATTCTTATTTCCAGTGTTTCTATTCTGGTTTCCTTGTCTTTCTAGTCTTGTTGCTTTGCCTTTCTATTCTTGTTTCCAGTCTTTCTATTCTTGTTTCCAGTCTTTCTATTCTTGTTGCTATTCTTGTTGCCTTGTCTTTCTACTCTTGTTGCCTTGCCTTTCTATTCTTGTTTCCAGTCTTTCTATTCTTGTTTCCAGTCTTTCTATTCTTGTTGCTATTCTTGTTGCCTTGTCTTTCTATTCTTGTTTCCAGTCTTTCTATTCTTGTTGCCTTGCCTTTCTATTCTTCTTTCCTTGTCTTTCTATTCTTGTTTCCTTGTCTGTCTATTCTTGTTTCCAGTCTTTCTATTCTTGTTTCCAGTCTTTCTATTCTTGTTGCCTTGTCTTTCTATTCTTGTTTCCAGTCTTTCTATTCTTGTTGCCTTGTCTGTCTATTCTTGTTTCCTTGTCTTTCTATTCTTGTTTCCTTGTCTTTCTATTCTTGTTTCCAACCTTTCTATTCTTGTTTCCTTGTCTTTCTATTCTTGTTTCCTTGTCTTTCTATCTTGTTTCCTTGTCTGTCTTTCTTGTTTCCAGTCTTTCTATTCTTGTTTCCTTGTCTTTCTATTCTTGTTTCCTTGTCTTTCTATTCTTGTTTCCTTGTCTGTCTATTCTTGTTTCCAGTCTTTCTATTCTTGTTTCCTTGTCTTTCTATTCTTGTTTCCTTGTCTTTCTATTCTTGTTTCCTTGTCTTTCTATTCTTGTTTCCTTGTCTTTCTATTCTTGTTTCCTTGTCTTTCTATTCTTGTTTCCAGTCTTTCTATTCTTGTTTCCAGTCTTTCTATTCTTGTTACCTTGTCTTTCTATTCTTGTTGCCTTGTCTTTCTATTCTTGTTTCCTTGTCTTTCTATTCCTGTTTCTTTGTCTTTCTATTCTTGTTTCCTTGTCTTTCTGTTCTTGTTTCCTTGCCTTTCTATTCTTGTTGCCTTGTCTTTCTATTCTTGTTCCCTTGTCTTTCTATTCTTGTTGCCTTGTCTTTCTATTCTTGTTTCCTTGTCTTTCTATTCTTGTTGCCATTGTCTTTCTATTCTTGTTTCCTTGTCTTTCTATTCTGGTTTCCTTGTCTTTCTATTCTTGTTGCCTTGTCTTTCTATTCTTGTTACCTTGTCTTTCTATACTTGTTTCCAGTCTTTCTATTCTTGTTACCTTGTCTTTCTATTCTTGTTGCCTTGTCTTTCTATTCTTGTTGCCTTGTCTTTCTGTTCTTGTTGCCTTGTCTTTCTATTCTTGTTTCCAGTCTTTCTATTCTTGTTTCCAGTCTTTCTATTCTTGTTTCCAGTCTTTCTATTCTTGTTGCCTTGTCTTTCTATTCTTGTTTCCTTGTCTTTCTATTCTTGTTGCCTTGTCTTTCTATTCTTGTTTCCTTGTCTTTCTATTCTTGTTGCCTTGTCTTTCTATTCTTGTTACCTTGTCTTTCTATTGTTGCCTTGTCTTTCTATTCTTGTTGCCTTGTCTTTCTATTCTTGTTGCCTTGTCTTTCTATTCTTGTTGCCTTGTCTTTCTGCTCTTGTTTCCAGTCTTTGTATTCTTGTTTCCAGTCTTTCTATTCTTGTTGCCTTGTCTTTCTGTTCTTGTTTCCAGTCTTTCTATTCTTGTTTCCTTGTCTTTCTGTTCTTGTTGCCTTGACTTTCTGTTCTTGTTTCCAGTCTTTCTATTCTTGTTTCCTTGTCTTTCTATTCTTGTTGCCTTGTCTTTCTATTCTTGTTTCCTTGTCTTTCTGTTCTTGTTTCCTTGTCTTTCTATTTTTGTTGCCTTGTCTTTCTGTTCTTGTTTCCTTGTCTTTCTGTTCTTGTTTCCTTGTCTTTCTATTCTTGTTGCCTTGTCTTTCTATTCTTGTTTCCTTGTCTTTCTGTTCTTGTTTCCTTGTCTTTCTATTCTTGTTTCCTTGTCTTTCTGTTCTTGTTGCCTTGTCTTTCTGTTCTTGTTTCCTTGTCTTTCTATTCTTGTTGCCTTGTCTTTCTATTCTTGTTGCCTTGTCTTTCTATTCTTGTTGCCTTGTCTTTCTATTCTTGTTTCCAGTCTTTCTGTTCTTGTTTCCAGTCTTTCCATTCTTGTTTCCAGTCTTTCTATTCTTGTTGCCTTGTCTTTCTGTTCTTGTTTCCAGTCTTTCTATTCTTGTTGCCTTGTCTTTCTGTTCTTGTTTCCAGTCTTTCTATTCTAGTTGCCTTGTCTTCTATTCTTGTTGCCTTGTCTTTCTATTCTTGTTGCCTTGTCTTTCTATTCTTGTTGCCTTGTCTTTCTATTCTTGTTGCCTTGTCTTTCTGTTCTTGTTTCCAGTCTTTCTATTCTTGTTTCCAGTCTTTCTATTCTTGTTTCCTTGTCTTTCTGTTCTTGTTTCCAGTCTTTCTATTCTTGTTTCCAGTCTTTCTATTCTTGTTTCCAGTCTTTCTATTCTTGTTGCCTTGTCTTTCTATTCTTGTTTCCAGTCTTTCTATTCTTGTTGCCTTGTCTTTCTATTCTTGTTTCCAGTCTTTCTATTCTTGTTGCCTTGTCCTTCTATTCTTGTTGCCTTGTCTTTCTATTCTTGTTGCCTTGTCTTTCTGTTCTTGTTTCCAGTCTTTCTATTCTTGTTTCCAGTCTTTCTATTCTTGTTGCCTTGTCTTTCTATTCTTGTTTCCAGTCTTTCTATTCTTGTTGCCTTGTCTTTCTATTCTTGTTGCCTTGTCTTTCTAGTCTTGTTGCCTTGTCTTTCTAGTCTTGTTGCCTTGTCTTTCTATTCTTGTTGCCTTGTCTTTCTATTCCTGTTTCCAGTCTTTCTAGTCTTGTTTCCAGTCTTTCTATTCTTGTTGCCTTGTCTTTCTATTCTTGTTGCCTTGTCTTTCTAGTCTTGTTGCCTTGTCTTTCTATTCTTGTTGCCTTGTCTTTCTATTCTTGTTGCCTTGTCTTTCTATTCTTGTTGCCTTGTCTTTCTATTCTTGTTGCCTTGTCTTTCTATTCTTGTTGCCTTGTCTTTCTATTCTTGTTGCCTTGTCTTTCTATTCTTGTTGCCTTGTCTTTCTATTCTTGTTTCCAGTCTTTCTGTTCTTGTTCCAGTCTTTCCATTCTTGTTTCCAGTCTTTCTATTCTTGTTGCCTTGTCTTTCTGTTCTTGTTTCCAGTCTTTCTATTCTTGTTGCCTTGTCTTTCTGTTCTTGTTTCCAGTCTTTCTATTCTAGTTGCCTTGTCTTTCTATTCTTGTTGCCTTGTCTTTCTATTCTTGTTGCCTTGTCTTTCTATTCTTGTTGCCTTGTCTTTCTATTCTTGTTGCCTTGTCTTTCTGTTCTTGTTTCCAGTCTTTCTATTCTTGTTTCCAGTCTTTCTATTCTTGTTTCCTTGTCTTTCTGTTCTTGTTTCCAGTCTTTCTATTCTTGTTTCCAGTCTTTCTATTCTTGTTTCCAGTCTTTCTATTCTTGTTGCCTTGTCTTTCTATTCTTGTTTCCAGTCTTTCTATTCTTGTTGCCTTGTCTTTCTATTCTTGTTTCCAGTCTTTCTATTCTTGTTGCCTTGTCCTTCTATTCTTGTTGCCTTGTCTTTCTATTCTTGTTGCCTTGTCTTTCTGTTCTTGTTTCCAGTCTTTCTATTCTTGTTTCCAGTCTTTCTATTCTTGTTGCCTTGTCTTTCTATTCTTGTTTCCAGTCTTTCTATTCTTGTTTGCCTTGTCTTTCTATTCTTGTTGCCTTGTCTTTCTAGTCTTGTTGCCTTGTCTTTCTAGTCTTGTTGCCTTGTCTTTCTATTCTTGTTGCCTTGTCTTTCTATTCCCTTGTTTCCTGTCTTTCTAGTCTTGTTTCCAGTCTTTCTATTCTTGTTGCCTTGTCTTTCTATTCTTGTTGCCTTGTCTTTCTATCTTGTTGCCTTGTCTTTCTATTCTTGTTGCCTTGTCTTTCTATTCTTGTTGCCTTGTCTTTTCTATTCTTTGTTGCCTTGTCTTTCTATTCTTGTTGCCTTGTCTTTCTATTCTTGTTGCCTTGTCTTTCTATTCTTGTTGCCTTGTCTTTCTATTCTTGTTGCCTTGTCTTTCTATTCTTGTTTCCAGTCTTTCTATTCTTGTTCCTCTGTCTGTTTGTTCTTAACCAGTCTTTGCACTCTTGTTTATCTGTCTTCGCTGTCCCTTTATTTTTTTGTTCCTCTCTCTTTATTCTTGAACCTCTTCCTATGCTCCCCCCCCCCCCCCCCCATCTATTCTTGTTCTTATGTCAATCTATTCTTGTTCTTCTGACTTTCTATTTTTGTCTTTCTAGTTTCCGGTCTTTCTATTCTATTCTTGCTCCCCTGTCGTTCTAATCCTATTCTCCTATCTTACTATTATGTTCCCTTGTCTTTGTGATCTTGTTTCATATGTTTGTGTCCTCTGTCTTTCTATTCCTGTTTTGTCTTTCTATTCTTTTGCTCTGTTTTTCTATTCTTGTTCTATCTTTCTATTCTTATTTTCCGTCATACTATTCTTATCTTCTGCCTTTCTATTCTTGTTTCCTATCTTTCTATTCTTGTTCCTGTATCCTTCGATTCTCGTTTGTTTGTCTTCTATTCTTGTTACCCTGTCTTGCTATTCTTGTTCTACTCCTGTTTCTTTGTTTTCTGGTCTTGTTTCCTCTATTTCTATTCTCATTCCTCTATCTATTTTTGTTACTCTGTCTTTCGTTCTTCTTTCCCTGTGTTCCTATTCTTGTCTCTCTATCATTCTACTTTTTGTTTCTCGTCTTTCTATTCTTGTTCGTCTGTCTTTCTATTCTTGTTCGTCTGTCTTTCTATTCTTATTCTTTTGTTTTTCTATTATGTTCCCTTGTCATTGTGGTCTTGTTTCCTGTCTTTCTGTTCTTGTTCCTCCGTCCTTCTGTTCTTGTTCCTAGTATCTGTACTTGTTTCCTGTCTTTCTGTTCTTGTTCCTCCGTCCTTCTGTTCTTGTTCCTACTTTCTGTACTTGTTTCCTGTCTTTCTGTTCTTGTTCCTCCGTCCTTCTGTTCTTGTTCCTACTTTCTGTACTTGTTTCCTGTCTTTCTGTTCTTGTTCCTCCGTCCTTCTGTTCTTGTTCCTAGTATCTGTACTTGTTTCCTGTCTTTCTGTTCGTGTTCCTCCGTCCTTCTGTTCTTGTTCCTACTTTCTGTACTTGTTTCCTGTCTTTCTGTTCTTGTTCCTCCGTCCTTCTGTTCTTGTTCCTACTTTCTGTACTTGTTTCCTGTCTTTCTGTTCTTGTTCCTCCGTCCTTCTGTTCTTGTTCCTACTTTCTGTACTTGTTTCCTGTCTTTCTGTTCTTGTTCCTCCGTCCTTCTGTTCTTGTTCCTAGTATCTGTACTTGTTTCCTGTCTTTCTGTTCGTGTTCCTCCGTCCTTCTGTTCTTGTTCCTACTTTCTGTACTTGTTTCCTGTCTTTCTATTCTTGTCTCCTGTCTTTCTATTCTTGGTTTCTGTCTTTCTGTATTTGTTCCTCTGTCTATCTAATCTTGTTTCTTTGTATTCTGTTCTTGTTTCCTTTCTATTCTCGTTGGCCTGTTCTTCTATTCTTGTTCCGTCTTTGTACTCCTGTTTCCCTGTCTTCCATTCTTGTTCCCTGTCTTTCTATTATTGCTCATCCGTCTTTTTATTTTTTGTTTCTCTGTCTTTTATTTTTGTTCCATGTCTCCCAATTCTTGTTCCTC
>JAPXFY010000013.1:79723750-79748750 GCA_030674185.1 Monoplex corrugatus | reverse complement strand
CAGGAGAGGAGATATGTGGTCGGCTTTTTTTCTTTTTGAGTACAAGGCGTGCAGCATTGTTTTGAATGCGCTGTAGGATGTGAATGGTAGAGGCAGGAAGACCAGACAGGAGTGAATTGCAAGGTTCCATCACTATGTTGGTATATTGTACATCTATACAACACGTGGATTCTATCACTATGTTGGTATAGTAGTATATCTATACAACACGTGGATTCTATCACTATGTTGGTATAGTAGTACATCTATACAACACGTGGGTTCTATCACTATGTTGGTATATTGTACATCTATACAACACGTGGATTCTATCACTATGTTGGTATAGTAGTACATCTATACAACACGTGGATTCTATCACTATGTTGGTATAGTAGTATATCTATACAACACGTGGATTCTATCACTATGTTGGTATAGTAGTACATCTATACAACACGTGGGTTCTATCACTATGTTGGTATATTGTACATCTATACAACACGTGGATTCTATCACTATGTTGGTATAGTAGTACATCTATACAACACGTGGATTCTATCACTATGTTGGTATAGTTGTAGCCTACATCTATACAACACGTGGATTCTATCACTATGTTGGTATAGTAGTACATCTATACAACACGTGGATTCTATCACTATGTTGGTATATTGTACATCTATACAACACGTGGATTCTATCACTATGTTGGTATAGTTGTACATCTATACAACACGTGGATTCTATCACAATGTTGGTATAGTAGTACATCTATACAACACGTGGATTCTATCACTATGTTGGTATAGTAGTACATCTATACAACGTGGATTCTATCACTATGTTGGTATAGTAGTACATCTATACAACACGTGGATTCTATCACTATGTTGGTATAGTTGTAGCCTACATCTATACAACACGTGGATTCTATCACTATGTTGGTATAGTTGAAGCCTACATCTATACAACACGTGGATTCTATCACTATGTTGGTATAGTTGTACATCTATACAACACGTGGATTCTATCACTATGTTGGTATATTGTACATCTATACAACACGTGGATTCTATCACTATGTTGGTATAGTAGTACATCTATACAACACGTGGATTCTATCACTATGTTGGTATAGTTGTAGCCTACATCTATACAACACGTGGATTCTATCACTATGTTGGTATATTGTACATCTATACAACACGTGGATTCTATCACTATGTTGGTATAGTAGTACATCTATACAACACGTGGATTCTATCACTATGTTGGTATAGTAGTACATCTATACAACACGTGGATTCTATCACTATGTTGGTATAGTTGTACATCTATACAACACGTGGATTCTATCACTATGTTGGTATAGTAGTACATCTATACAACACGTGGATTCTATCACTATGTTGGTATAGTAGTACATCTATACAACACGTGGATTCTATCACTATGTTGGTATAGTAGTACATCTATACAACACGTGGATTCTATCACTATGTTGGTATAGTAGTACATCTATACAACACGTGGATTCTATCACTATGTTGGTATAGTAGTACATCTATACAACACGTGGATTCTATCACTATGTTGGTATAGTAGTACATCTATACAACACGTGGATTCTATCACTATGTTGGTATAGTAGTACATCTATACAACACGTGGATTCTATCACTATGTTGGTATAGTAGTACATCTATACAACACGTGGATTCTATCACTATGTTGGTATAGTAGTACATCTGCACAACATGTGGATTCTATCAATGTGCTTGTACAGTACAGTGCTTATCACGGCAGATATGTTTTCTACAGGTAAAAAGTCTGAGGATTAGATTAAAAAGAAAACTGAAAAGAACCCACGAAAACTGGGAAAAAAAAAGAAAGAAAGAAAGAAAAGTTTATTTTACTGATGAAACAAAACGGGTTCAAATCATCACCGACTGTTGGTAAAACTGGAGAAGTATACTCATTTTTGCAACAATAAAACAAGAAAATAAAATCAAAAAGCGTATTTAATGCAACAAGACAAGACAGGCGCAAATTTTCGGCTTAGTCAACCACCCCTCTCCCTCGTCCTGTCAAGCGTGAATGTAAGATCACAAACAAACACCAAATAGTCCTCTTCTCCCACTGGACGAAGCAGCAGGGAAGTTTCAGTCTTTTTCTCATAATTATGTATTTGGTGTTTTTTTGTGATCTTAGTCTTCTCCCACTGGACGAAGCAGCAGGGAAGTTTCAGTCTTTTTCTCATAATTCTGTGTTTGGTGTTTGTTTGTGATCTAACATTCACGCTTGACAAAGGCCAGTTGGCCGAAAATTTGCGCCTGTCTTGTCTTGTATTAAGTATGCGTTCTGATTCTATTTTTCTTGTTTGCTTGAACGCGGGCAGTCGCACTTGTTTTAGATAACAATAAAACAAGATTTGCCATTTAATGTCACATTTGGCATGTACTAGAACATGATAATTTCCATAGTGGACGTGAAACAATTCCAAAATGGGTGTTAAACGTGATGATAGAGTAGTAGTAGTAGTAGTAGTAGTAGTAGTAGTAGTAGTAGTAGCAGTAGTAGTAGTAGTAGTATAACAGCAGCAGCAGCAACGATAATAAATCCTTTTTGTACAGGGCTTTCCTCCAAATTCATTTAGACTTCAGCACATGATATGAACAAACAATAATTATGGAAAAATTCCAGCTGTACATTTTCGAAAATATTTCTCGTTCACATCGTAATACTTTGCCACAGATGATTTACGGTGAAACTGGTTTGTGTCCTATTTCGTTGTTTGTTACAGGTGGTTTGCGGTAAAACTGGTTTGTTTGTTTCCTATTGCATTGCTCGTTAAATCTTATACTATAAGCTTCTGGGGAAGTCTAATACTGCCTTAGACAAAATATTAGTTTAGACAATAACTGGCAATGAAACTCGGTAGAGAGGATGGCATGAGATATCCAAGAGAATACAGATTGTATGTACAGATTGTGTCACAAGTCTTCCGTTAAATGCACGTAAAGAGTGGCAGGCTCGTTGGCAAAGTTCGTTCGTTTTCTTTCTTACAGCTCACATCCAAACCAGGAGGACACCATGATACCAAGAAATGAAGATTTGAATTATTCACCAACAAAAACAGTAGCAAAGACAGTTATACAAGCATCTCAAATATACATACTATCCCATAATACTGCACACACACACACACACACACACACACACACACACACACACACACACACACACACACACACACACACACCATCTTGGTCCCTCTCTGGCGTAATTCAATTCAGTTCAATACGCATTTATTAATCTTAATTTGGAAAATGAAATGTGCATACACTGGATTCGCACAAGTGTTACATCATTTTCACATCTACTTAAAACATAAACAAATCTCGGATAAAACATCAGAATATAAACGCACAAAACACAGCATCCACTGATCACGATATATGCAATAACTGAGCATGAAACCCCCAACCACCCCTCTCTCTCGTCATTATTATCTCTCCTTCCCTCTTCCACCTACCTACACACACACACACACACACACACACACACACACACACACACAGAAACAGAGAGAGAGCGAGAGAGAGAGAGAATGAGAGAGAGAGAAAAAAAAAAAGAGAGAGAGAGAGAGAGAGAGAAACCGATCTAAAGTCACACACAAAACAAACAAACAAACAAAAAAACCGCCGAGTTGAAGTCAGACCAATACATATTAAATGTCTCACGGTTATTAAACGAATAAAATTGTTAAAAACGTGTCGTTCTTGCGTGCGAAAAAAAAAAACCCACTGTTACTGCACGTCAACTTTTGAATTCACTGTGTCGATGATGGGTGTGGTCTGTCAGGATCAGTTTGTCTATCACCTTTGTGTACATGTCTTCACATGTGTCCTGTTTCTTTCCCATCACCCCACCCCTTTTCCAACCATCTTTCCAGCCTGTCTCTGTCATATTTAGAATGGTCCTACCTCAACACATCCTATGAAATTTGAAGACACTACAAATGGTGTATATACAGATTCTTTGGAGTATTTTAGTGCAGACCTTAAAGAATCATATTTTGTAAGGCATTTATTTATTCATTTTCATTAAAATACAACTGACTTTTCAGCCGGGCTTGTTGCCCAGAATCACTACACGATATTTGCATCATTCTATATCTGGATACCAAAAGACGGCACTCGCAATAAAGGAAGACAGAAAACTAGATGGAGAGACGACCTGGATGATTTGACAAGAACAGGAGAGAAAAGCGCTGGAACGAAGTGAATGGAAGCAGCTGGGAAGGCCTACGTCCAACAACGGATTTTCGATGGCCGAAAGAAAAGAAGGAAGAATCTCTGCAACCACTTCACCGTAAAGAATTATTTCAGGCGCAGAAAATTTCGTTCTCCCGAAATCAATTATTTTAGGACAGGCGCAGTAGTCAAGTGGGAAACGCCGGAATTCCAACGGAAAGTCCTGGCTTTGATCTGCCTTGACATCTCCAGCTGGTGGGTAAAGGGTGGACAGTCTTTCCTATGTCCTAGGTAAACGTGTGTGCAGACCTGCCAGTGCCTAAACCTCTTTCGTGTGTGCACGTTTGCAGAATACCAAATATAACAGTGCCAGATTTGTCAAAATATTCAGATATCTTGTTTACAACAAATAAAATAGCATAATCAGTATTTCTGTTTCCTTCGTATTAAATTGTAAATGGTACAAAAAAAAACAAACAAAAAACAACAACAAACAACAAAAACAACAACAACAAACAAAAAAAACAAACAAATAACCTGTCACAAAATCTTGTAATTGAAGCAGCCATTTTCATGACAACCGATGTTCGTGCCATAGGGTGATGGCCATTCATGCATTTAACAGGCAATTACTTTGGGATGGGTAAAATACAAGACGTTTTCCTCAAAAACGCCAATTTGACACTAGCCAGTGATTGATTGAAAGCAGTTGTTAAAACCGGACACAGTTGACTGGCATAACATTGTGCTGGTTCGAATCTCGTCTGAACCAGCTGCTTTATCTGATTTCATTCCCCTTCACATGTTTCAGGGTATCATCATCAAAGATGGTTATCCTACATCATCTCCCATCAATAGAGGCCTCTCTGAAAAGTCAGTCAATGTTTTTCTATCACCATTATCGTGGTCGTCAAAATGAGCATCAAAGGCATTCAATTTGTTTGCTTTCATAACTGACGTTGTTGTAGTTTTTGTATTCCCTCTCCCCCCCCTTCCCCATTTCTTTAACATCCACTCAATAACTTTCCCTCCAAGGTACTCACTACATATAAGCCAAAAAAAACGAACGAACAAACAAACAAACAAACAGACAAAAAACCAGTCCTGAATCTCACAGATACAATTCAAAAAGAAAATGTACTAGGTTAACCTTAACACGTGTACAGCGTATCATTTCAGGCTAAAATTTTACAGAAGCATACAGAACATTCTGAACTAACTTGCAACAAGTCAAGGCCGTGGCTTACATGGATTCTCCAACAGTATTACAGAGGAACGTAGCTCAAAGCAGACCGTGTCTAACTAATTTTGACACGTTACACCAGTTCATCGTAGAATCTCAGAGAAGACCAACAGAGCTAAGATCTGAACAGCGTGAATCACTTCATTAAAGTTAAGGACGTGAATCCCTTCATTTCAAATTAACACATAAATTACTTCAGTTCATACTGCATATAGCCCAGCCGACAACTACAGCTAAATCAGGGCTAACGCCACGTCAAAAACAACCCGGTTAAGATAAAAGACAAGTCAAAAACCATGCTCGTCGTTAACCTTGCAAATCTAAAATGCAAATAGAGAAAACCAGCCGTAAAATCATATCAAGTGAAATTTATTGATCTCTTGTAAAAACTGGAAAATTGCATCAGGAGGGACGTCTCGGAAGAGATTCTTTAAAGAGTAATGACTCACTTCAATTAAGTTGACGCATGAATCACTTCAGTCTCGAATTTTACAGAAAGACATGCATGAGATCAGAACGCATTGACCTAAATCCAACATGTGAAAAGCAGGCATTTACGTCATTTCATTCTAAAGAGAAGGACCATTCCAGAGACAGTAATGGAACAAACAAATCAAACAAGTTAAAACATCCCAAAATAATGCAAATGCAGCGTTTTCCCATTTTAAAACTATCAAGTTGAAGATTCTGTTTTGGATTTCTTTTTTGTAACAGACCGTGATCAAAGACTGCCAAGTGAATTTGGTACATGGGATGAATATGGATATCCAAAAGGACACACGTGTGTAGAATGTGGTATGAATACCACAGGCAATGGAACTTAATACAGTGGGTGGTGCTGGATGTTAAAGAGAAGACAGACAAGTACCGACTGTGACATGAATATCATCGGAAATGGAACTTGGTACAGGGGGTGACACTGGACATCCAAGAAGACAGACAAAAAGTACAGACTGCCATACGAATATCATCGGAAATGGAACTCGGCTGAGCGGTGATACTGGATATTCAAGAAAATAAAGAAATAAAGACTGTCACAAGAATATCGCCGGAATTGAAACTTAGCGGAGCAGTGATCCTGGATATCCAAGAAGACAGACAAATACACAACTTGACATGAATATCACCGGAAATGGAACAGCAGAGAGGTGGTACTGAATATCCTAGAAGACAGTCAAGCACAGACTGATATGAATATCACTGGACATGGAACTCGGTACAGGGGATGATATGGATATCCAAGAAGACAACATGTACAGATTGTGATACGAGTATCACAAGCACGTGCAATCTAATATCTAATTTGGTACAAAGGTGGTACTGGATCCAAGAGAAGACAGGCATGTAGATAATGTGATATGAATATCATGGGCAATCAGACTTGACAGCGAGGTGATGCTGGACATCTAAAAGCAGAAAACATATAGAGACTGTGATATGAATATTACAGGCAACGATACTCGATACAGGGGGTGATAATGGATGTCCAAAAAAAGACACACACGTACACACTGTGACAAGAACATTACCAGTGATGGAACTCGATACAAAGAGTGGTGCTGGACATCCAAGAGAATACAGGTTTTACAGACTGTGATATCATTGAGTATCACAGGGAATGGAAATAGGCAGAGGGGTGATGCTGGACATTCACGAGAAGATAGACATGTAGAGACTGAGACACGAATATCACGAGCAATGGAACTTGGCAGAGGGATGACACTGGATATCCATGACACAGAGTGTGATATCAATTATATCAACATCAAAGGCAATTATGTTGTGGTACCTCCTCCCCACCCCGATCACGTGACTGCAGCAGGTCCAATGGGCAAAATTCCAAAGTGTATAATTATCTATGGCGTTCATGGACCATCATCAAAACACAAAAAGCAGACGATTATTATCCGCTGTGATGACGTCAGGCACCACCCATTTTGAGGTATGGCCAACGTGGCATGCCTCACAAAGAGAGGGGAGAATGGATGAAAGGTATATCTGCACTTAACTGTATTACATCTGCACTTACTAAATTTGACGTTAAAAATGTGCACTTGACTGTAGAGAGGATCGATGAAGGAAATGAATACATCCACATTACGGTGTAGGGAGAATGGGTGATTATAATTATATGCACACTATAGTGTGGAGAGGATGGGTGAAAGATATAACTGTATGTACACTACACTCTGGAGAGGATGGGTGAAGGGTATGATTAATATGCACGACTATAGCGTAGAGAGGATGAGTGAAAGGTATGATGATGAATGTGAGCTGTGAAAGTATAGAACATGGTATGGGTGAAGAATATGGTTATAATATATTATGTACACTACAGTGTAAGGAAGATATGTGGAGGGATAATATATAATTACACTTCAAATAGGCAGAACGGGTGAAGGCTATGATTATATGTACACCAGACTATATTTACTTAAGTTGGGCTAACAGAGGGGTGGGACATATCGACATGTGTTGTGTATTTAGGCATGAAGCCATCAGGAACTTGCCTCTATGTGCCCGTTCAGCCTTTGATGATCCTATCTCAGTCGCCATCCTGTGCATGCCACGCAATCCACTGTTTTACACTACGGTTCCCACAACACACACCACACACACACACACACACACACACACACACACACACACATACACTCTCTCTCTCTCTCTCTTTCTTCCTCTCGCGTCCGCATGGCGGTTAATTTTTTTTAAACATCTGCAAGTGATTTAGCCAGGATGGAGAGGGGGAGGGAGGGAAGGAGGAAAGCAGGGAGGGAGGTGGGGGAAGCATTCCAGTTAGGATATTATTATTCACTGCGGGCCGGACGTAAAACCGGTAGAAATCTTATAATCAACATGATCATACTGTATACCGTTATAGCTGATGAACAGTGTGACGTAGACATAAACACAACACTGTATAAAGCCCATAACTGACTGAACAGTGCCATGTAGACATAAACATAATACTCTTTGCCATAATGCCTTATAACTGACCGACCAGTGTGAGGTAGACATAAACATAATAATCTTTGCCATAATGCCTTATAACTGACCGACCAGTGTGAGGTAGACATAAACACAACACTCTATGCCATAATGCCTTATAGCTGAACGACCAGTGTGAGGTAGACATAAACACAATACTCTATGCCATAATCCTTATAGCTGACCGACCAGTGTGAGGTAGACATAAACACACAATACTCTATGCCATAATGCCTTATAGCTGACCGACCAGTGTGAGGTAGACATAAACACAATACTTATGCCATATAGCCTTATAGCTGACCGACCAGTGTGAGGTAGACATAAACACAATACTCTATGCCATAATGCCTTATAGCTGACCGACCAGTGTGAAGTAGACATAAACACAACTACTCTATGCCATGATACCTTATAGCTGACCGACCAGTGTGAGGTAGACATAAACACAACACTCTATGCCATAATGCCTTATAGCTGACCGACCAGTGTGAGGTAGACATAAACACAACACTCTATGCCATAATGCCTTATAGCTGACCGACCAGTGTGAGGTAGACATAAACACAATACTCTATGCCATGATACCTTATAGCTGACCGACCAGTGTGAGGTAGACATAAACACAATACTCTATGCCATAATCCTTATAGCTGACCGACCAGTGTGAGGTAGACATAAACACAATACTCTATGCCATGATACCTTATAGCTGACTGATCAGTGTGAGGTAGACATAAACACAATACTCTATGCCATAATGCCTTATAGCTGACCGACCAGTGTGAGGTAGTAGACATAAACACAACACTCTATGCCATAATGCCTTATAGCTGACCGATCAGTGTGAGGTAGACATAAACACAATACTCTATGCCATAATACCTTATAGCTGACCAACCAGTGTGAGGTAGACATAAACACAATACTCTATGCCATAATGCCTTATAGCTGACTGATCAGTGTGAGGTAGACATTAACATAACACTATGCCGTAATGCCCCATAAGTGACTGAACATTGTCAGGTAAACATAAACATCATTACTGTATGCTGTAATGTCGATAGCTAATAGAACAGTGTGATGTAGACAGTTTCAGGCAGAACTTATAAACCATATATATAATACATATAAATGATTAACAGTGTGATGTAGACATAACACAATTCTGTACGCTGTAATGCCCTATAGTTGACTTAATAGTCTGAGATAGACATAACACATTCTTACCTAATGCCCATACTGACTAAAGTTGAAAGACACAACAAATACTCTATGCCATAATGCCCGATATCTGACTGAACTGTGTAAGACAGACACCAACACAATACTCTATGCCATAATGCCATACAGCTGACTTCACAGTGTGAGATAAAACATCAACACAATACTCTCTGCCATCATGCCCTACAGCTGATTTAACCGTTTAAGATAGACATTAACAAAATACTCTACGCCATAATGCCCTATAGCTGGCTGAACGGTGTGGGGTAGATATCAACACTGACTTACGTGACACTGCTGATTTTGAACACTGTGGGGTCGGATGATTTCAACACATACTACATGTACATTACATACATGTGGCATAGCTGAATTTTAACACTCTAAAGTAGTTAGCAGAAACACACGGAAAGAGAACAAGAAGCAAAATAAGCACAATTTATAGACAAATTTACGAAGTACACAGATTTAAATACATTGTGTATGGTGAATTTAACACTCCCACGTGATCAGGTTCACTTAAACAACGTATGTACTCGGTTACAATTCCATGTATGTAGAATTCTGACAAGAAGACTACAAGACTATTCTTTCAATGTATATTTTTTTCCATATCTATTTGTTATCATCTTTTTTGAGGGAGCTCTGTCTGCAATATTGTATGCATTGTAACATCTCTTGTGTTTTCAAATAATAATCTGCTTAATTTAAATCAAGAAAATGAGTATAAGAAGGGGAAATATGAAGAATAAAGAAGTAATCAAACGGAGTGAATAAATGACCTGTATTTTCACATGATCGAGACAGTCACACAACATAATCATACCTGGTCAAGAAAAGGAACATCTCATTTGTGTGGGAGACATGTTGGGAAAAATCCGCTTTATCAGGGGAAAATGTTGGGGGGGGGGGGGGGAGGGTTCATATTTCTTCTCAGGAAGAACTGTTGGGCAAAAAAGATCTTTAGTGTCGGGGGAAATGTTGGGAGGAGCAGAGCTTCCTTGTCATGGGGAAATGAGGGGAGGGGGGCACATTTTCCTTGTCGGGGGGGAAATGTTAGGGGAAAAACAGATCTTCGTTGTCAGCAGGAAAAGCAGGGCAAAAAACCAAAATCTTCATTGTCATGTGGAAACGACGGGGGTGGGGGTGGGAGTGGGATGGGTCTTTCGGGGTGGGGGCTGGGGTTGGGAGGGGGGAACATATCTTCATTGTCAAGAGGAAATGTTGAGCGAAAAAAAAACACTTTTTTGTCACGAGGAAACGTTGGGGAAAAACGTACATGCCCACAGTCAAGTGGTACTGTTGAAGGATAAAGCAGATCTTCCTTGTAAAGGAGAAATGTTGGAAGAAAAGAGCTCTTCCTTGTCAGGGAGAAATGTTAGGAGATAAAGCAGATCTTCCTTGTCAGGGAAAATGTTGGGAGATACAGCAGATCTTCCTTGTCAGGGAGAAATGTTAGGAGATACAGCAGATCTTCCTTGTCAGGGAGAAATGTTGGGAGATACAGCAGATCTTCCTTGTCAGGGAGAAATGTTAGGAGATACAGCAGATCTTCCTTGTCAGGGAGAAATGTTAGGAGATACAGCAGATCTTCCTTGTCAGGGAGAAATGTTAGGAGATAAAACAGATCTTCCTTGTCAGGGAGAAATGATAGGAGATACAACAGATCTTCCTTGTCAGGGAGAAATGTTGGGAGATACAGCAGATCTTCCTTGTCAAGGGGAATGTTGGGAGATACAGCAGATCTTCCTTGTCAGGGAGAAATGTTAGGAGATAAAGCAGATCTTCCTTGTCAGGGAGAAATGTTAGGAGATAAAGCAGATCTTCCTTGTCAGGGAGAAATGTTGGGAGATACAGCAGATCTTCCTTGTCAGGGAGAAATGTTAGGAGATACAGCAGATCTTCCTTGTCAGGGAGAAATGTTGGGAGATAAAGCAGATCTTCCTTGTCAGGGAGAAATGTTAGGAGATACAGCAGATCTTCCTTGTCAGGGAGAAATGTTGGGAGATACAGCAGATCTTCCTTGTCAGGGAGAAATGTAGGGAGATAAAGCAGATCTTCCTTGTCAGGGAGAAATGTTAGGAGATAAAGCAGATCTTCCTTGTCAGGGAGAAATGTTAGGAGATACAGCAGATCTTCCTTGTCAGGGAGAAATGTTAGGAGATACAGTAGATCTTCCTTGTCAGGGAGAAATGTTGGGAGATACAACAGATCTTCCTTGTCAGGGAGAAATGTTGGGAGATACAGCAAATCTCCTTGTCAGGGAGAAATGTTGGGAGATAAAACAGATCTTCCTTGTCAGGGAGAAATGTTGGGAGATACAGCAGATCTTCCTTGTCAGGGAGAAATGTTGGGAGATACAGCAGATCTTCCTCGCCAGGGGGAATGTTGGGAGATAAAACAGATCTTCCTTGTCAGGGAGAAATGTTGGGAGATAAAGCAGATCTTCCTTGTCAGGGAGAAATGTTGGGAGATAAAACAGATCTTCCTTGTCAGGGAGAAATGTTAGGAGATAAAGCAGATCTTCCTTGTCAGGGAGAAATGTTGGGAGATAAAACAGATCTTCCTTGTCAGGGAGAAATGTTGGGAGATAAAGCAGATCTTCCTTGTCAGGGAGAAATGTTGGGAGATAAAGCAGATCTTCCTTGTCAGGGAGAAATGTTAGGAGATAAAACAGATCTTCCTTGTCAGGGAGAAATGTTGGGAGATAAAGCAGATCTTCCTTGTCAGGGAGAAATGTTAGGAGATAAAACAGATCTTCCTTGTCAGGGAGAAATGTTGGGAGATACAGCAGATCTTCCTTGTCAGGGAGAAATGTTGGGAGATAAAACATCTTCCTTGTCAGGGAGAAATGTTGGGAGATACAGCAGATCTTCCTTGTCAGGGAGAAATGTTGGGAGATACAGCAGATCTTCCTTGCCAGGGGGAATGTTAGGAGATAAAACAGATCTTCCTTGTCAGGGAGAAATGTTGGGAGATAAAGCAGATCTTCCTTGTCAGGGAGAAATGTTGGGAGATAAAACAGATCTTCCTTGTCAGGGAGAAATGTTAGGAGATAAAGCAGATCTTCCTTGTCAGGGAGAAATGTTGGGAGATAAAACAGATCTTCCTTGTCAGGGAGAAATGTTGGGAGATACAGCAGATCTTCCTTGTCAGGGAGAAATGTTGGGAGATACAGCAGATCTTCCTTGTCAGGGAGATATGTTAGGAGATACAGCAGATCTTCCTTGTCAGGGAGAAATGTTGGGAGATACAGCAGATCTTCCTTGTCAGGGAGAAATGTTAGGAGATACAGCAGATCTTCCTTGTCAGGGAGAAATGTTGGGAGATACAGCAGATCTCCCTTGTCAGGGAGAAATGTTGGGAGATAGAGCAGATCTTCCTTGTCAGGGAGAAATGTTAGGAGATAAAACAGATCTTCCTTGTCAGGGAGAAATGTTGGGAGATAAAGCAGATCTTCCTTGTCAGGGAGAAATGTTAGGAGATAAAACAGATCTTCCTTGTCAGGGAGAAATGTTGGGAGATAAAGCAGATCTTCCTTGTCAGGGAGAAATGTTAGGAGATAAAACAGATCTTCCTTGTCAGGGAGAAATGTTGGGAGATACAGCAGATCTTCCTTGTCAGGGAGGAATGTTGGGAGATAAAACATCTTCCTTGTCAGGGAGAAATGTTGGGAGATACAGCAGATCTTCCTTGCCAGGGGGAATGTTGGGAGAAAAGAGCTCTTCCTTGTCAGGGAGAAACGTTGGGGGATAAAGCAGATCTTCCTTGTCAAGGGGGAATGTTGGGGAAAAAAGCTGCAGACCTTCCTCATTAGGGGAAAATGTTGCGTGAAATATAATCTTCTCTGTCTAGGAAAAATGTTAGGGGAAACAGGTCTTCCTTGTTAGCGAGAAATGTTGGGAAAATGGAGTAGATCTTCTTCGTCAAAATGAAATGTTGGGGGAAAAAAAGCAGATCTTCCTCGTCAGCGGAAAATGTCGGGAAACAAAAAGATCTTTCTCGTCAGGAGGAAATGGTGGAAAAAGACTTCCTTGTCATGGGGAAATCTTTGGAAAATGCAGATCTTCCTCATCAGGGGAAAACGTTAGGGGAAATCTTCCTTGTCAGAGGGAAATGTCGGGAGAAAGCAGATTTCTCGTCAGGGGAAATGTTGGGGAGACAAACATATTTCCTTGTACAGGAAGAAATGTTTGGGGAGGGGGGGAGAGAGCAGTCTTCCTTGTCAGGAAGAAATGTTAAGAAAAAAGAGGTCTTCCTTGTTAAGGGGAAATGTTGGGAAAAACTCTTCCTCAATAGGGGAAAATGTTGGGAAAAAAAGAAGAATCCCTTCCTTCTCAGGGGGAAATAGTGGGAAAAACAGATGATCTTCATCTTCGGACGATTATGTTTGGAAAAAAAGATGTTTTTTCGCTGGGGGAAGGCCTAGTAGTGGTGGTGGTGCGGTGGCGTAAATCTTCCTTGTCAAGGGGGTCGTGGTGGTGGCGATGTTGGGAAAATAAAAACAGGTCTTCCTTGTCGGGGGAAATATTGGAGAAAATGAAAAGCAGATTTTCCTCATCAAAGAGAAATGTTGGGGGAAGAAGTAACAAAGATTCCATGTTGGGAGAAATGCTGGGGGATAAAAGCAGGTCTTCTTTCTTAATCAAGCACAAGTCTGAACTCTAAGTTTCACAGACACAAGACTCTCTCTCTCTCTCTCTCTCTCTCTCTCTCTCTCTCTCTCTCTCTCTCTCTCTCTCTCTCTTCCTCTCTTTCACGTGTAACTCACAAGCCTGGTCAACTTTATAAATCGACTGATCGCTCTGATCAATCCAAACTATCGACACAATTTTCTACAGCCTGTCTTATCCAAACCATTAGAGAACAATACAAAGAAACATACCTTCTGTAATTTCAATTCTGTCTGTCTGTTCCATTAAATCATTCTAGAGTTAGGACAAAGCATTAGTATCGTATGCTGTTGATGAGTTTAATGTCTATTGAAGACTCACAAATATAAGCAATACTCATATCAATGGAGACTTGTTCACAGATTTTCTCAAGGCATTTGATGTTAACTGACCAAAACCTTTTTATTTTGAAACTGACGATGTATGGCAAAACAAATAAGACATGGTAACCGTACTTATCAGGAAAGAAACAACTCGCATCCATACACTGATCTCAGTCTTCACTCTGAATCATCTGTTTCGGCGTGTCTCATGGTTCTGTCCATAGGCCAACATTATTTTCAATTTACAGACACGATTTACCCCTATTCATTAAAGAAGCGTACAAAATGTTTGCAAATGACATTGTTACACACATGTCATTACATATCATATCAGAGGATGTCGCTCAGACTCTACAGCACAGTATTGTATTAATCATCAAACTGATTGTTCAGAATTAAACCACACGAGTCTCTACCTACATAAAACACAAACACACATATGCCATGACCATGAACAAGCAAGACTGTTGTAACTCTCCATACCTTTTCATACATAGCACAAAGATTGAGGAAGTTGACAGCCATGAAGATCTTAATTTTATAATTTACACAAATGAACAAGCACTCACAACAGGACTAAAGCAGTCCTCGCCATTAGTATGGACACCTTACTACTGACATTAGGAACATATAGATATGGACGCGTTACTACTTACATACAGGAATAAAGTGCAGACAAAGACACCCGACCACTTACATACAGGGATGGAACACAGATATAGATGGATGTCTTACTACTCATTAGGAATGGATTATAGTCATGGATATCTCACCACTTATAAGCAAGAATGGAGTACAATCATGGACATCTGAATACTTATATAATGGGATTTGAGTATAGATATGGACATGTTACAACTTAAATACATGAATGGAGTACAACCATGGACATCTTAGTATATAAATACACGAATGCGTTATAGACATGAACTTGAACTACTGACAACAGGAATGGAGTAGGCCTATTGATATACTTATATACTGGAATGGAGTACAGACATGGTTATATCTCACTGCTTATATACTAGAATGGAGTACAGACATGGTTATATCTCACTGCTTATATACAGGAATGGAGTACAGACATGGTTATATCTCATTGCTTATATACAGGAATGGAGTACAGACATGGTTATATCTCACTGCTTATATACAGGAATGGAGTACAGACATGGTTATACCTCACTGCTTATATACAGGAATGGAGTACAGACATGGTTATATCTCACTGCTTATATACAGGAATGGAGTACAGACATGGTTATATCTCACTGCTTATATACAGGAATGGAGTACAGACATGGTTATATCTCACTGCTTATATACTGGAATGGAGTACAGACATGGTTATATCTCACTGCTTATATACAGGAATGGAGTACAGACATGGTTATATCTCACTGCTTATATACAGGAATGGATTACAGACATGGTTATACCTCACTGCTTATATACAGGAATGGAGTACAGATATGGTTATACCTCACTGCTTATATACAGGAATGGAGTACAGATATGGTTATATCTCACTGCTTATATACAGGAATGGAGTACAGATATGGTTATATCTCACTGCTTATATACAGGAATGGAGTACAGATATGGTTATACCTCACTGCTTATATACAGGAATGGAGTACAGATATGGTTATATCTCATTGCTTATATACAGGAATGGAGTACAGATATGGTTATATCTCACTGCTTATATACTGGAATGGAGTACAGATATGGTTATATCTCACTGCTTATATACTGGAATGGAGTACATATATGGATATATCTCACTACTTATATACAAGAATGGAGTACAGATACGGACATCTCACTATTTACAGTGTATTTAGAGAAATGGAGTACAGACATGGACATCTTACTTCATATACAGGAATGGAGAACAGATACGGATATCTTACTACTTGTACACACAAATGGAGTACAAACACAGGCATCTTTCTACTTATGTACAGAAATGGAATACGGACACAGACATCTCACTACTTTCACGAAAGGGACAGATACTCACAATAGGAATGGAGGCATCGTAGGCAGTGGGTGGGGGTGTGGGGGAGGTAGACATGTTGACCACGAACGCGATGTGAGATGGGAACACACTGAAGGTCACAAACATATCTGCTCCATGACATTGTCATAGCAAAGTCACCAAGGACATCTGACTGACCACACTGTTGTCATAGCAACATCACCCAGGACATCTGACTGACCACACTGTTGTCATAGCAACATTACCCAGAACATCTGACTGATCACAATGTTGTCATAGCAACATCACCTAGGACATCTGGCTGACTATACTGTTGCCATAGCAACATCACCCTTACATCTGACTGACCATACTGTTGTCAAGGCAATATCACCATTTACATGTGACTGATCACACTCCTGTTACAGCAACATCATCCCTAGATCGGACTGACCACACATTGTTGTCATAGCAACGTATACACTGCTGTTATAGCAAAATCACCCCTTACATCCGACTGACCACACACTGTTGTTAAAGCAGCATCACCCTTAAATCTAACTCACCACACACACCACTGTCAAAACAACATCATCCCCTACATATAACTCACCACACCGTTGCCACAGCAACATCATCCCTTACATCTGACTGATCACATTGTTGTGATAACAACACTACCCCTTACTTCTGACTGATCACACTGCTGTCATAGCAGCATCACCCTTCACATCTTACTACCCACACTGTTGTCATAGCAACATCGCTATTTACATCTGAATGGCCATACTGTTGTCAAAGCAAGATCATGATTTACATCCGACTGATCACATTGTCAAAGCAACGTGACCTGGGACGTCTAACTGACCGCACTGTTGTCATAGCAACATTAGCCATTACATCTGAGTGACCACACTGTTGTCATAGTAACATCATCTCTCACATCTGAGTGACCACACTGTTTCATAGCAATATCACTATTCATATCCTACTGACAACACTGTTGTCATAGAGACATCTTTCCTGACATTTTACTGAAAATACTGTTGTTATCGCAACATATGCCTTAACTCTAACTGTTTGCTGTCATAGCAACATCATACCTTTCATCTGACTGACCGCACAGTCGTGATAACATTACTCCTTACCTCTGACTGACCATCATGTTGTCATAGAAACATCATCCCTTACATCTGATAAAACATATTGTTGTCATAGCAACAACACATTACATCTGACTGACTATTCTTTTGTCAAAGCATTATCACCGTTTATTTCACTGATCATACTCAACATCACTCTTCACATCTGAGTGACCAAACTATTACAGCAACATCATCACTTATGTCTGACTGATCACACTGTTGTCATAGCAACATCACCCCTTACATATGACCGACAACACTGTTGTCATAGACACATCACCGCTAACATCTGACTGACCACACTGTTGTCATAGAAACATCACCCCTTACATCTGACTGATCACACTGTTGTATAGCAACATCGTCCCTTACATCTGACTGATCACACTGTTGTCATAGCAACATCGTCCCTTACATCTGACTGATCATACTGTTGTCATAGCAACATCACCCTTAACATCTGACCGACCACACTGTTGTCATAGAAACATCACCCCTTACATCTGACTGACCACACTGTTGTCATAGCAACATCACCCTTTACATCTAACTGACCACACTGTTGTCATAGCAACATCACCCCTTACATCTAACTGACCACACTGTTGTCATAGCAACATCACCCCTTACATCTGACTGACCATATTGTTGTCACAGAAACATCACCCCTGTACCTGACTGTCACACTGTTGTCATACAAACATCACCCCTTACATCTGACTGATCACTGTTGTCATAGCAACATCAGCTCCTGTATCTGATTGACCAAACTGATATCAGAGCAACATCACCACTTACGTCTGACTAATCACACTGTTGTCATAGCAACATTACTATTTACATCTGACTGACCGCACTGTTGTGATAGCAACACTATCCATGATGACAGAGGCAGCACAGTGTTGCATCATGATGACAGGCCATAAAATCACGTTCATCCCTTAGTGCACAGACAGGACAATTCAGTTCACACAGAATGTTTTGGGCACAAAATGGGTTATCCCGGACATGAAACTGTCCATTTTGGGCATTAAATGGTCATCTTTGGCATTAAATGAGCCATCCTGGTTATGATGGGCCAGCCCCTGTACAAACTGGCCACCCCATTGTCTACTGTGCACACATTTTATACACCATACGCGCTCACAAGAAGAAGCACTAGCTCAGTACATGTGCCCTCACAACACGTGACAGCATCTGCCCAGTACGTGTGCCCTCAAAACATAGGACACATTAGCCCAGTACATGTGCCCTCACAACACAAGATAAACTAGCCCAGTACACAAATACCTACAGTACACGTTCGAACACCTCTTGACTAAACACTGCCCTGAAAACTCCCACTGTTTTTTGTCACAGCCTATACGACTTCTCCTGGTGGCAGAGATGAAAAGCAGAGGAATGGATTATCAGCGAGTGAGTGGCCAGTAGGCGCCTGTTCTGCCCCTCCCTATGACATGTCCGCACCCAGTGTCACTGCTTATGCAACTGGGACATGCGCTTAACGAGCGAAAGGTACAGAGCGGGAGGATGTCAAATGTATCCTGTGTGTGTGCATGTAGTAACGTCACTGGTGTGGCCCACGATTGTGTGTGTGTGTGTGTGTGTGTCGGTATCTCTGTGAGCCTGAGGGTAGACTCGTGCCCTGCTCCATGTGCGTGCGTCGTGCGTGCGTGCGTGCGTGCGTGCGCGCGCGCGCGCGCGTGTGTGTGTGTGTGTTGTGATGTGTGAGTGTGTGTGTGTGTGTGTGTGTGTGTGTGTGAGTGAGTGTGTCTGAGTGTGTGTGTTTTGAGGTAGACAGTACTGGCTGGGCGCGGGACCGGCATTTCTGGCATTCACTGACTGTGGCTCGCTCTCTGCCCCCACTCTCTCTTTCTACCATCCACTGTAACACCATGCACATTCAGTGACTGACTGTCTCTCTCACCCGGTGCACCTGCCTCCCTCAAGGCCTTCTCCCGCCCACCCTCCACCTCACACTTGTCCGATGGCGGTGCATTCCACAATGATGTCGCATACAAAAAGTGAGGCGAAACAATATGCCGTGGCGACCGACCAAATGAAAGAACCATTTCTGTCACTGGTTCTTTGACAGAAAAATATGAAACCATGTGACGTCAGATAGACAAATCTGACGATACGAAATCCTGTGACGTCAGATAGACAGTATGGCTAAACTACAATGACGTCAAACGAGAGGAACTCCAGTGACGTCTGCTACACAAGATGAAGGAACCACACCACTGGAGAACTGAAGAACACGCAACATGAAGCTGAAGGAGCTGACAAGTGACAAAGGTGAGCAGTAACGACATCAGAACAGGTAGGAAGACAGCAAAAGACATGTGGACAGAGAATCAAACAAATGTGGACAGAGAATCAAACAAACAGATCGTGATCTGGACAGTACTAACAGTATCAAGACAACCTACCTCAAGACAACATATGAGACAATAACAAGACGACATACCAGACATTGAGAACATCAAGACGACATATCAGACAGACATCAGACAACATACTAGAAACAAATCAGGACGACATATCAGACATCAGACAACATACTTGAAACAAATCAGGACGACATATCAGACATACTAGGAACAAATCAGGACGAAATATCAGACATCAGACAACATACTAGAAACAAATCAGGATGACATATCAGACATACTAGAAACAAATCAGGACGACATATCAGACAGACATCAGACATACTAGAAACAAATCAGGACGACATATCAGACAGACATTAGACAACATACTAGAAACCAATCAGGACGACATATCAGACATTCTATAAACAAATCAGGACGACATATCAGACAGACATCAGACATACTAGAAACAAATCAGGACAACATATCAGACAGACATCAGACATTCTATAAACAAATCAAGACGACATATCAGACAGACATCAGACATACTAGAAACAAATCAGGACAACATATCAGACATTCTATAAACAAATCAGGACAACATATCAGACAGACATCAGACATTCTATAAACAAATCAGGACAACATATCAGACAGACATCAGACATACTAGAAACAAATCAGGACAACATATCAGACAGACATCAGACATACTAGAAACAAATCAGGACGACATATCAGACAGACATTAGACATACTAGAAACAAATCAGGACGACATATCAGACAGACATCAGACATACTAGAAACAAATCAGGACGACATATCAGACAGACATCAGACAACATACTAGAAACAAATCAGGATGACATATCAGACAGACATCAGACAACATACTAGAAACAAATCAGGACGACATATCAGACAGACATCAGACAGCATACTAGAAACAAATCAGGATGACATATCAGACAGACATCAGACATACTAGAAACAAATCAAGACAACATATCAGACAGACATCAAACATACTAGAAACAAATCAAGACAACATATCAGACAGACATCAGACATACTAGAAACAAAT
Organism: Monoplex corrugatus; assembly: GCA_030674185.1. Taxonomy (NCBI): domain Eukaryota; kingdom Metazoa; phylum Mollusca; class Gastropoda; order Littorinimorpha; family Ranellidae; genus Monoplex; species Monoplex corrugatus. The sequence continues at coordinate 79,727,465 of JAPXFY010000013.1, read as the reverse complement.
CAGGACGAAATATCAGACATCAGACAACATACTAGAAACAAATCAGGACAACATATCAGACAGACATCAAACATACTAGAAACAAATCAGGATGACACATCAGACAGACATCAGACAACATACTAGAAACAAATCAGGACGACATATCAGACAGACATCAGACAACATACTAGAAACAAATCAGGATGACATATCAGACAGACATCAGACATACTAGAAACAAATCAGGATGACATATCAGACAGACATCAGACAACATACTAGAAACAAATCAAGACAACATATCAGACAGACATCAAACATACTAGAAACAAATCAGGACAACATATTAGACAGACATCAGACATACTAGAAACAAATCAGGACGACATATCAGACAGACATCAGACGTACTAGAAACAAATCAGGACGACATATCAGACAGACATCAGACATACTAGAAACAAATCAGGACGACATATCAGACAGAAATCAGACAACATACTAGAAACAAATCAAGACAACATATCAGACAGACATCAGACATACTAGAAACAAATCAGGACGACATATCAGACAGACATCAGACAACATACTAGAAACAAATCAGGACGACATATCAGACAGACATCAGACATTCTATAAACAAATCAGGACGACATATCAAACAGACACTAGACATACTAGAAACAAATCAGGACGACATATCAGACAGACATTAGACATACTAGAAACAAATCAGGATGACATATCAGACAGACATCAGACATACTAGAAACAAATCAGGACGACATATCAGACAGACATCAAACATACTAGAAACAAATCAGGACAACATATCAGACAGACATCAAACATACTAGAAACAAATCAGGACAACATATCAGACAGACATCAAACATACTAGAAACAAATCAGGACAACATATCAGACAGACATCAAACATACTAGAAACAAATCAGGACAACATATCAGACAGACATCAAACATACTAGAAACAAATCAGGACGACATATCAGACAGACATCAAACATACTAGAAACAAATCAGGACAACATATCAGACAGACATCAAACAACATACTAAAAACAAATCTAGATGACATATCAGACAGACATCAGACATACTAAAAACAAATCTGACTGTGATAGGCTGAAACTATGCCTTTTTAATGCTCAGTCGGCATGCACTGGTGACAAAGCCGATGTTATTGCTGACTTTGTCGCAGATGAGCATGTTGACATTGCTTTTATCACGGAGACATGGCTTAACCCCCTTGGTCACGAACCTATACTTGCTAGCCTCACTCCGAGTGGTTACAGGCTTGCTTCTTTCCATCGCTCATCCCGAGGTGGCGGTATCGCCATCCTCTACAACGACTCACTCCATTCCCGCCTATCTTTCTCGCAGTCTCTGCCTTTCTCCCATCCTTCTTTCGAGCACGTTGAAGTATCCTTCCAATCCACCCCTCACCCCATCACCTTCTCCTGTGTCTATCGACCCCCACCTAGCTCTGCCAACAAACTCACCACATCCATGTTTCTCTCTGACTTTGACCAATTGCTTGACCACTACTGCCTCTTACCTGGAAATCTCATCATTCTAGGTGATATCAATGTCCACTATGACAACACTCACCGTTATGACACAAGACATATCATCAACTCTCTGTCCAATCATAATATGACTCAACACATTTCTGAACCAACCCATCAAAAAGGTCACATTCTTGACTGGATCATTTCTCGTGATCATCACAATTCCGCTACTGACAACTGCTTAGTTCTTTCTACCCGTCTAACTTCAGCCCTTCCATCTGACCACTCTGCAATTCTCTGTTCTCTCGACATTTCTCCTCCTTCCCGTACCATGCGCACAGTGACTCGACGCAATCTCAAATCTATCGACCTCTCCACATTTTCATCTGATGCCTCCCGTCTCCTTTCTGAAAAGTCACATAACCTTGCCGATGAATTCTATACTACTCTCCACCATCTTCTGGACACTCATGCTCCAGCCACAACCCGTCTTTTACCTGACCGCCCCCCTACCCCCTGGCTCACTCATGAGATCGCCTGTGCAAAACGTGCCCGCCGCAGAGCAGAGCGCCGCTGGCGCAAATCCAAACTCACTGTACACAGGCAACTTTTCCAAGCCTCTAAAACAAAAGTATCCACCCTCATTGCATCAGCAAAAACAAGCTATTTCCAAACCAAAATCCTGAATGCCTCTTCTTCAAAAGAACTCTTTACAACCATGAATCATCTCCTTGGCACACGAAAAGATTTACCTCTCCCAACAAAACATACAAATGAAGAACTCCCATCTGTATTCTCCAACTATTTCACCACCAAAATACAAACTCTTCGTGACAGGCTTGACAGGACACCCTGTCAACCATGCCCACCTGACCCTTCCTTCTCTGGCACACCTCTTACTACTTTTACCCCAGTCTCACAAGAAGAAATTCTCAACACAATCAGATCCATGTCGTTCAAAACCTGCGAACTGGATCCTCTTCCAGGTTCTGTCTACGCCGACTGTCTCCCTACTCTCCTCCCATTCATCACTGACATCATCAACACTTCTCTTCAAACTGGAACTGTCCCAGATTCTTTCAAGTCTGCTATTGTTCACCCTCTCCTCAAGAAACACAATTTAGATCCAAATGAACTGAAAAATTACCGGCCTATCTCTAATCTCTCTTTCTTGTCAAAACTCCTTGAAAAAGCCGTCCTCAACCAGCTGAACTCTCACCTGTCTGCCAACAATCTCCTCAATCCTTTCCAGTCAGCCTACCGCCAGTGCCATAGCACTGAAACTGCCCTACTACACATTCTCAACAATCTCCTCCTTGCAACTGATACTGGCAAAGTCTCTCTCCTCACACTCCTTGATCTGTCTGCAGCCTTTGATACCATTGATCATGGTATTCTCCTTTCTAGACTTCATCATACTTTTGGCATCTCTGACATTGCTCTGTCTTGGTTCACTTCATACCTATCAAACAGAAAACAAACCGTTCTCATCAATGGCACTTACTCTCAACCTGCATACCTGACCTGTGGTGTTCCACAAGGATCTGTCCTTGGCCCTGTTCTTTTCACTCTTTACACCTCCCCCCTGTCCACCATCACCAACTCCCATTCTATAAAACACCACTTCTATGCTGATGACACCCAACTTCAAGACAGTGACTCACCTGATAATATACAGCGCCTGTTGACTCGCACCACTGAGTGTTACTCGGACATTAAGAACTGGATGACACACAATAGACTTCAGCTTAATGACGACAAAACAGAAGCTATCCTCATTGGCACCCGTCAGAAACTTTCTCAGCTGCCTCCTCTTTCTCTCCCATTATGTAACACATCAGTCCCAATTTCTGATTCAGCTAAAAACCTGGGTGTCTGCATTGACTCTACCCTCTCCATGAACAACTTTGTTTCTCAAACTGCCAGATCCTGCTACTATCATCTCCATCGTATAAAGCTGATCAGGAAGTATCTCTCTGTCGAAACAACTGCAAAACTCGTTCTCTCCTTCATAATGTCTCGCATTGACTATTGCAATTCACTCCTGTCTGGTCTTCCTGCCTCCACCATTCACATCCTACAGCGCATTCAAAACAATGCTGCACGCCTTGTACTCAAAAAGAAAAAAGCTGACCACATATCTCCTCTCCTGGCACAACTTCACTGGCTCCCTGTATCAAAGCGCATACAGTACAAAC
>JAPXFY010000013.1:79711250-79718750 GCA_030674185.1 Monoplex corrugatus | reverse complement strand
TATATATATATATATATATATGTATATGTGTGTGTGTGTGTGTGTGTGTGTGTGTGTGTGTGTGTGTGTGTGTGTGTGTGTGTGTGTGTGTGTGTGTGTGTGTGTGTGTGAATGGCTAGCACGTTTAGTGAGTTCATCTGTGCATGTTTAACGAAGTATGTACTTTGACGTGTGTGTACATGTGATATGTTAGTGTTCCTGTGTGTACATGTGATATGTTAGTGTTCCTGTGTGTACATGTGATATGTTAGTGTTCCTGTGTGTACATGTGATATGTTAGTGTTCCTGTGTGTACATGTGATATGTCAGTGTTCCTGTGTGTACATGTGATATGTTAGTGTTGCTGTGTGTACATGTGATATGTTAATGTTCCTGTGTGTACATGTGATATGTTAATGTTCCTGTGTGTACATGTGATATGTTAGTGTTCCTGTGTGTACATGTGATATGTTAGTGTTCCTGTGTGTACATGTGATATGTTAATGTTCCTGTGTGTACATGTGATATGTCAGTGTTCCTGTGTGTACATGTGATATGTCAGTGTTCCTGTGTGTACATGTGATATGTTAGTGTTCCTGTGTGTACATGTGATATGTTAGTGTTCCTGTGTGTACAGGTGATATGTCAGTGTTCCTGTGTGTACATGTGATATGTCAGTGTTCCTGTGTGTACATGTGATATGTCAGTGTTCTTGTGTGTACATGTGATATGTCAGTGTTCTTGTGTGTACATGTGATATGTCAGTGTTCTTGTGTGTACATGTGATATGTCAGTGTTCTTGTGTGTACATGTGATATGTCAGTGTTCTTGTGTGTACATGTGATATGTCAGTGTTCTTGTGTGTACATGTGATATGTCAGTGTTCTTGTGTGTACATGTGATATGTCAGTGTTCCTGTGTGTACATGTGATATGTCAGTGTTCTTGTGTGTACATGTGATATGTCAGTGTTCCTGTGTGTACATGTGATATGTCAGTGTTCTTGTGTGTACATGTGATATGTCAGTGTTCCTGTGTGTACATGTGATATGTCAGTGTTCTTGTGTGTGTCACAGCCTGTTTCTTGCAAACTTAATATCCGCAGTGAGTCACAATGAGCATGGAGAATAGCACTGTGTAAGAATGATTCACTACTACTATGATTAGATGTACATAATTCTCATATGTTCTTATTCTTTATTAAGACTATCACCTTGGATGGTTGTAGATGATGATGATGATGATGATGATGATGATGATGATGATGATGATGATTCCATTTGTATTGTGCAAACAGTCTATGTCGAAGCAAACTTGCTGTTCATAACACAGCAACACAATTAGGGACATAATGTGACAATCAAAAAAACGGATCTGTAAGAAATCCACTCTACTTGAGCATGAACACAATAATAATCATCATCACAATCATGGCAACACTATCTCCCACAGCAGCAGCCCCAGCAGCAACAACAAGAACAATAACAACAACAAACCAAAAGCAATAACAACAACACGAAGGACTGCAGTTTACAAAGCAAAAACGAACACAACTTGGAACGAACTCATGTATTTAACTAAGGCTTAGGCTTTAGGCATTTCATGGTGCCTTTGTATGCCTAGTTTATATTTACTACGTCATTTTCCTTTCGACATAAGCAACAACAACAACAACAACAATAATAATATTATTATTAATAATAATTATAACAATAATAATTAAAATAATAATAATGATGATCATGCTATTGATGATGATAACAGTGATGATGGTGATGATGACAAAAATAACAGTGGTGATGATAAAAATAGATAAGTAAATGAATACGTGAATGAATGAAGGAATAGGCAAGCTTAAAAGTATACAGATCAGAAAAGTGTCTGGCATGACCATGAATTTTTAAACATATTGATAAAATTAGTCAATCAATCAATAAATCAATCAATCAATCAATCAATCCAGCTATCTTCCAGTTCCTGAAACCTACGTCTCCCCATCCTATTCTTCGAAGACTTCACTGGAGCATCTAGATAAACTACAAAGACTTCAATTCAAGTTGTCAACACACTGCAGAGATTATTCCATATAAGCTACTGCACAAGTGCCGTGCGAGAAATATTCCCTTACAATAACACAGGATGCATAAATCGTCCACAACAACACAAAGATTAAAAAACGTAATCACACCAAAAAACAAAAAACAAAAACGCATACAGCAAGACCAGCACTGATATCTGGACACAGAATTTTTAAACAAAACAGACACGAATTGAAATTTTTAAACAAAACAGACACGAATTGAAATTTTTAAACAAAACAGACACGAATTGATCCGTACAAACGTACAGCCGTACGGATGCGAAGCGTGGACAGTCAACTCGCAAAGTCGGAACAAGATTGAGGCAGCTGAAATGTAGTTTCTAAAAAGACTGTTAAAGAGTTCTATGGACAGCAAAGAAGACAAACGAGACAGTCTTGAAAGAGGCAAACAGAAAGGACATTAATGAAGAAGACTAGGAAAAGATAAGCAATATTCATAGGACATTTTATGAGGCAAGATAAATTTGAGCATCTAGTCACAACACGAAAGCTGGAGAGGAAAAGAACACCAAGCAGACCCAGGGAGAAACTACTGCACGGATTCGCCAAATGGATGAAGACAGAGAGGGTGGGGGTTGTACTTGCAGCGACAAAAGACAGATTGGTATGGAGGGCCATGATCGCCAATGCCACACGGCAAGGCACGTGATGATGACGATGATGACACGAATTCATACATGGGATAGAAGATACGTACAGCTGATTAAAAAAAATGGTTACTTTATGAACTGATTATTTTATTTGTAATGAAGACATGGGAGATAGGGCCATGAACAGCAAAGCAGCACATTATCACAAGTCACCACATCAACGATAGCATTTAACTTCATGTTATTATTTTTGATGAACTATGTTTACGCTGTATTTATGTACTAGTGTGTATATCCGATTATGTTTGTACTGCATTAATGTACTGACACGGCAATTGCCCAATCCCTCCACCACACGATTTTGTATGTGAAGTGCCACCAGCGTTCTCCCACTTGGACTGTCTGCGCTATACAAATGGAATTATTTCTGTCATACACTATGCTAATCAGCATGTCATGCTGCATACTAATCAGTTTGTCATAATTATTCAGTGCTGATGAGCACCCCCATAGGGATGCCGGGGCTCTTTCAGCATAAACAGTATTCCCACCTTCTGGAAATTTTGTGCTAGAAATTTCCTCTTTTCTGTCTTTCTCTTTGTTTCTTCCTTCCTCCTTTGCTTTCTGTCATTTCTTCCTGTCATTTTCTGCCTTGCTGGTCCATTCACCTGTATGTGTTCGATAAAGTCTTACGTACTTTCTCTTAGGATTGATGACTGGGTACATGTAGTGAGTGCATCTCTGGCTCGATGGAAGTGAGATATGCGGAAGCAATTTTAGGGTAATTCAGGCCTGCTTTTGTATATGCTTTAGTGTACTTTGTTATGTTTAAATCTGTATTCAGGTATGTTTTTTAACTCCCCTGTGCGATACATTGGACGGAGTGGTCATCGCCAGGGGCACCTCTTTAGATTATGTGCACGAATGCATTCCTTAATGTTCTTTTCATTTTTTTGTGGTCCTGTTAAGTATTGTGTATTTTTTTAAATGGTTATAGCCCTGATATGTCTCTACGCAGTCGGCTGGCCTTTAAACAAAAAAACCACAATAATAATAATGCTCATGAGCAGATCATGTCGCATACTGATCAGCAGATATGTCTTACATTAATGAGCTAATCATGTTCCATACTAATGAGCTACTCATGTCAAATACTTATCATCTAATCATATCGCATACTAATCATCAGGTCATGTCGCTTACTAATCATATAATCATGTCGCATACGAATCAGAAAGTCACGTTGCACACTAATCAGCTGGTCATGTTGTATACGAATCAGAAATTCATGTCGCAATCAAATCAGCTGATTATGTGGCACAGTAATCAACAGGTAGATGTGCTGTTCAAAGTCAGAACAATCATTAACAAACTCCTTCCCTTAGGACTTCACACACGCCATCACAAGTCACCCTGCATACATAATGATTTCTCCCTTCTCCCCTGGAAACTGTCTTGTGCCATGAATATTAATAGCGTATCCCTTACGTCATCACACGTGCCATCATAAAACATCGTTCATACCAATGAGAACCATACATCCCTACAGACTGAGATCATAGGTCACTCTGCATACATAGAACAACACACAGCCCTACAGACTGAGGTCATAGGTCACCCTGCATACATAGAACACACAGCCCTACAGACTAAGGTCATAGGTCACCCTGCATACATAGAACAACGCACAGCCCTACAGACTGAGGTCATAGGTCACCCTGCATACATAGAACAACACACAGCCCTACAGACTGAGGTCACAGGTCACCCTGCATACATAGAACACACAGCCCTACAGACTGAGGTCACAGGTCACCCTGCATACACAGAACACACAGCCCTACAGACTGCGGTCATAGGTCACCCTGCATACACAGAACACACAGCCCTACAGACTGCGGTCATATGTCACCCTGCATACACAGAACACACAGCCCTACAGACTGAGGTCATAGGTCACCCTGCATACACAGAACACACAGCCCTACAGACTGAGGTCATAGGTCACCCTGCATACACAGAACAACACACAGCCCTACAGACTGAGGTCATAGGTCACCCTGCATACACAGAACAACACACAGCCCTACAGACTGAGGTCATAGCTCACCTTGCATACACAGAACAACACACAGCCCTACAGACTGAGGTCATAGGTCACACTGCATACACAGAACAACACACAGCCCTATAGACTGAGGTCATAGGTCACCCTGCATACACAGAACAACACACAGCCCTACAGACTGAGGTCACAGGTCACCCTGCATACACAGAACACACAGCCCTACAGACTGAGGTCATAGGTCACCCTGCATACACAGAACAACACAGCCCTGTAGACTGAGGTCATAGGTCACCCTGCATACACAGAACAACACACAGCCCTATAGACTGAGGTCATAGGTCACCCTGCATACACAGAACAACACACAGCCCTACAGACTGAGGTCATAGCTCACCCTGCATACATAGAACAACACACAGCCCTACAGACTGAGGTCATAGGTCACCCTGCATACACATAACAACACAGCCCTACAGACTGAGGTCATAGGTCACCCTGCATACACAGAACAACACACAGCCTTATAGACTGAGGTCATAGGTCACCCTGCATACATAGAACAACACACAGCCCTACAGACTGAGGTCATAGAACATCATACAAACCGATGAGTAAAATACAGACCTAAAGATTCGGGTCGTAGATATAGATCACTGCATCATCATCATCATCAGGTGCCCTGCCGCATGGCGTTGGCGACCATGGATTTCCAACCACCTCTATCTCTCGTTGCCCCCAGCATCTCCCCCACCCTCCTCATCCCCAGCCACTCTGCAAGTCCGTCCAGCATTCTCTCCCTGGGTCTACCTGGTGCTCTCTTTCCCTCCAGCTTTCCAGTTGTGACCAGGTGCTCCAAATCCCCCTTCCTCATAAAATGGCCTATAAATGTTGCTTGTCTTTTCCTAATCTTCCTTATGAGTGATCTACTTGTGTCTGCCTCCATCAAGACTGTCTCGTTTGTTTTCTTTGCTGTCCATGGAACTCTCAACATTCTTCTGAGAAACCACATCTCGGCTGCCTCGATCCTGCTCTGGCTTTGCTTGCTGACTGTCTACGCCTCGCATCCGTACAACAGTATTGGTTCTATATAACATTCAAGGACTCTCTTTCGGATGTTAATTGATAGGCATTTGTTGATAAGAATGCTTGTCATCTTCTTGAATGCTGTTTTGGCTTGACTGATTCTGCCAGCTATTTCCGATGTGCATCTGCCGTCTGATGAAATGACCGTTCCCAGGTATTTGAACTTATTAACCTGTGTCAAGGTTGTGCCATTTGCTGTTATTTTGCAGGAGGGGATTTCATGTTTTTTACTGATCACCATGACTTCAGTCTTCCTGCTGTTTAGTTCCAACCCCTTACCTTTGCTTTCTGTTTCTAGTATATTCACAAGGTTTTGTAGGTCCCTTTCATTTTCTGCAATTAGCACGGTGTCATCTGCGTACCGAATGTTGTTTATTATTTTCCCTCCAACCTTTAATCCAGGGTCTTTTCCTAGGTTTCTCATAATGTTTTCGCTATATAGTGAAAACAGATCTGGTGACAAAGCACAACCCTGTCTGACTCCTCTTTTGATGTTTTGAAAAGAGCTTATATTGTTTTCTATTCTCATTGCAGCTGTTTGTTCCCAGTACATATTCCTCATTATTCGTAGATCTTTTCCATCGACATTGAGTCTCTCCAGTTGGTTGATCAATTCATCATGTCGTACCCGATCGAAAGCCTTGGTATACTCAACAAAGCATAATTACAAATCCTTATTCATCTCAATTGACCTCTCTATGATAGTTCTTAGGATGTATATAGGCATTAATAGTTCCTTTCCCCTCCACAAATCCACACTGTTCTTCTGCTATTTCTCTTTTGATTCTATTCCTTGTCCTCCTCATGATTATTCTTAACAGGACTTTTGTTACATGACTCATCAAACTGATTGTGCGATGGAGTTCGCATTCTATAGCCCCTGTCTTCTTTGGAAGTGCAATGAAAATTGATTTTGACATATCTTTGGGGATTTTTCCAGTGTCATAAATTTTATTTAGGTCACTGCAAACAAATCATTAACATACGGCTCTGCAGTGGTTATAGGTCACTGCTTACCAATGAACCATATACAGCATTACAGACTGAAGTGTTGTTATAGCTATTTCTACAGATCGTGGATGAAACTGACTGAAGTGTGAATATAATATTTATACAGACAGTGGATGATACAGACTGAAGTGTTGTTATGGCTGTTTATTTAAACAATGGATGGTGATACAGGCTGAAGGTGTATAGCTGTTTATTTAACATGATGAGACACAGCGAATGTTGTTATAGCTTTATTAAACAATGGATGATGACACAGACTGAAGTGTGTTAAGTGTTTATTAAACAAGATGATACCAGACTGAAGTTTAAGCTGTATTTAAACAATGGATGATGACAGACTGAAGTGTTTTAGCTTTATTAAACAATGGATACACAGACTGAAGTGTTGTTACAGTGTTTATTAAACAATGGATGATGACACAGACTGAAGTTGTTGTTACAGCTGTTTATTTAAACAATGGATGATGACACAGACTGAAGTGTTGTTAAGCTGTTTATTTAAACAATGGATGATGACACAGACTGAAGTGTTGTTACAGCTATTTATAAGACAGTGGATGATAGAGACTGCAGTGTTACAGAGTGGATAAAGATCACACGGTTAATTTTATGTCACAGACAAGGCCAAGGCCACACTGTTAACTCTATGTCACAGACAGGACAAAGATC
>JAPXFY010000013.1:79653750-79706250 GCA_030674185.1 Monoplex corrugatus | reverse complement strand
CTACAAAAACCACGATACAATCACCAAGACAGCCCTATATAACCATGATACAATCACCAAGACAGCCCTACAAAAACCACGATACAATCACCAAGCCAGCCCTATATAACCACGATACAATCACCAAGCCAGCCCTATATAACCATGATACAATCACCAAGCCAGCCCTATATAACCATGATACAATCACCAAGACAGCCCTACAAAAACCACGATACAATCACCAAGACAGCCCTATATAACCATGATACAATCACCAAGACAGCCCTACAAAAACCACGATACAATCACCAAGCCAGCCCTATAAAACCATGCCACATTCTCCGAGCCCGCCAATAAAATCACGCCACAATGTCCAAAGCCAGCCCAATTAAACAGACCAGTCTCCAAGCCAGTCCTTGAAAACCACGCCACAATCTCTAAGCCAGCCCCTGAAAACCACGCCACAATCTCTAAGCCAGCCCTGAAAACCACGCCACAATCTCTAAGCCAGCCCCTGAAAACCACGCCACAATCTCTAAGCCAGCCCTTGAAAACCACGCCACAATCTCTAAGCCAGCCCTTGAAAACCACGCCACAATCTCCAAGCCAGCCCTTGAAACCACACCAAGGTCGCCAAGCCAGTCCCATAAAAGCACATCTCAATCTCGAAACCAGCCCCATAACACCAAATTACTGTCGCCAAGCCAGACCATAAATCCACACCAAGGTCGCCAAGCCAGTCCCATAAAAGCACATCTCAATCTCGAAACCAGCCCCATAACACCAAATTACTGTCGCCAAGCCAGACCCATAAAACGAAATCTCTGTCGCCAAGCCAGACCCATAAAACACACCACATTCTCCAAGCCAGTCTCATAAAAACCATATCTCTGTCGCCAAGCCAGTCCCAAAAAACAAACCGTAATCTCCAAGCCAGTCCCATAACTGTGGCCAAGCTATTCTCATAAAACCATATCACCTTCACCAAGCCAGTCCCATAAAACAGTTCAAAACAGAGACCAGTAAGATGAACAAGTGTCACAAACAAACGGGAGACAAACATGTTACAGGAATGTTTAATATAACTAAAATGTCTCCTGTGGGACGCACAGTAAGTGGAAATGACTTTGGAAGAATATCGCTTGAGGAAAACGGTTTATAAAATAGTAGTAGTAGTAGTAGTAGTAGTAGTAGTAGTAGTAGTAGTAGCAGCAGCAGTAGCAGCAGCAGCAGCAGCAGCAGCAGCAGCAGCAGCAGCAGTAGTAGTAGTAGTAGTAGTAGTAGTAGTAGCAGCAGCAGCAGCAGCAGTAGTAGTAGTAGCAACAGCACCAATAGTATAATAATGAAAATAATAATAATACTAATAGTAGTAGTAGCAGTAGTAGTAGTAGTAGTAGTAGTAGTAGTAGTAGTAGTAAGTAGTAGTAGTAGTAGTAGTCGTCAAATTAAGAAAAAGGCGCAGAAGAAGAGGAAGAAGAAGAAGTGAAGAAACAAGGACAGAGAAGGAGAAAGAAAGACATTACTGATAATAACAACATCATTAGAAATACAAATAATGGCTGGACACGTTACTGACATAAGCAGAAACACTGACACTGTTACAGGCGTCATACAGAGATAATTACAAATGAAATATTGACAAAGATACACTGACACAACACATTACAGACATAATAAGAAATATGAAAAATGATACAATGACACGATTAGAAATATATTACTGACATAATCAGAAATGTGGGCAATGAATGATATAGCCTACTGACATAATCAGAAATATGGGCAATGAATGATATAGCCTACTGACATAATTAGAAATATGAGTAATGATATACTGACATTTAAGAAATATGGACTACAAATATGGGTAATGATATACTGACATTTTAGAAATATGGACAATGATAAACTGACATTATTAGAAATACATTACTGACATAAGTACAAATAGAACAATGTACCATTCACTGACATAATCAGTTATATGAACAAGATACAATGTCATAATTGTAAGTATGTACAATGATACACTGGCATAATTATATAAGTATGAATAACAATACACTGATATGAGTATAAACTGACATGAGTATAACTAAAGACATTGATACACTGATATAAATATGGACAACAATACACTGACATAACTGTAAATATGGACAATGAATGATACCCGACATAATTACAAATGTGGACAATGAATGATACACTCGTACAACAAGAAATATGAAAAATGATACACTGATTATAATTAGAAATATAAACAACGATACACTGCCATAATCATAAATATGGAAAATGATACAGGACATCATTACGATTACGGACAACGAATGATACACTGACATATTAAATAACGATATATCTAGATGATTAGAAATGTGGCGAGTGAAAGTGAAGATTCACATATAATTAAGAAACATAGAAAAAAAAGTAGAAGAGTATAATATGTATATGTATGTGTACACACACACGCACGCACACACACACACACACACACACACACACACACACACACACACACACAAAAACCACACACACACACACACACAACAAAAACACAGACACACAACACAACTAAAATATGTGAAAAGGGAAGATACAAACACAAGTAAGAATATGGAGAAGGAAAGGGAAGATACAAACACAAGTAAAAATATGAGAAGGAAAGGGAAGATACAAACACAAGTAAAAATATGGAGAAGGAAAGGGAAGATACAAACACAAGTAAGAATATGGAGAAGGAAAGGGAAGATACAAACACAAGTAAGAATATGGAGAAGGAAAGGGAAGATACAAACACAAGTAAAAATATGGAGAAGGAAAGGGAAGATACAAACAAGTAAAATATAAAGGAAGGAAGGAAATGGGAAGAATACAAACACAAGTAAAATATGGAGAGGAAAGGGAAGATACAAACACAAGTAAGAATATGGAGAAGGAAAGGGAAGATACAAACACAAGTAAAAATATGGAGAAGGAAAGGGAAGATACAAACACAATAAGAAATATGGAGAGTGAAAGGGAAGATACAAACACAAGTAAGAATATGGAGAAGGAAAGGGAAGATACAAACACAAGTAAGAATATGGAGAAGGAAAGGGAAGATACAAACACAAGTAAGAATATGGAGAGTGAAAGGGAAGATACAAACACAAGTAAGAATATGGAGAAGGAAAGGGAAGATACAAACACAAGTAAGAATATGGAGAAGGAAAGGGAAGATACAAACACAAGTAAAAATATGGAGAAGGAAAGGGAAGATACAAACACAAGTAAAATATGGAGAAGGAAAGGGAAGATACAAACAAAAGTAAGAATATGGAGAAGGAAAGGGAAGATACAAACACAACTAAGAATATGGAGAGGAAAGGGAAGATACAAACACAAGTAAAAATATGGAGAAGGAAAGGGAAGATACAAACACAAGTAAGAATATGGAGAAGGAAAGGGAAGATACAAACACAAGTAAAAATATGGAGAGTGAAAGGGAAGATACATGTATAATTCAGAAATATGGAAAGTGAAAGGGGGATACAGACATAATTCAGAAATATGGAAAGTGAAAGGGGGATACAGACAATTCAGAAATATGGAAAGCGTATGGGAAGATATATGAATAATCAAAAGAAACTTGGACAGTAAAACAGGAGATCTATTATGTTAGTGATACAGTTTTCAGTCAAACCCAACCCAATGAGATGGTCAAGACATACTAATAATCTCCTGTCCTGCTGTAGTTATTAACATAATAAGCCACAATATTTACTTTACAAATCAATTAAAGTCAATGAATATTTCAATAGTGAGTTTTCCAACAGAACATACATTCAACTGAATGTTAAAGTCAATCAACCATATCACTGAATTTATATGTCAAAGTTAATCAAACTTCACTAATTTTGATTTCAACGTTAGTCAGGCATATTACTGAATTTTCATTTCAAAGCCATTCAAACATATCAATGAAACGCTCATTCGAAGTCAACCAAAGAGATCACTAAATTTTTATGTCAAAGTCAAAATTTGATCAAACAGACTGACAATGAGACCATACGTGTATGCGTGCAATGAGACATATATACGGGTATATACTTGCATACACACATATGGTCGGGCAGACACTTATTGATTTAGAAAGATATATCCCTCTTTGTCGATATGAAATGCTATTCCGCTCTAATCACCGGTTCTTGTCAAGTGAAATGAAATAAAGTCAAAAGTTTGCTTGTGTTTTCGGTCAAGCCAAAATATGGTGGCGCACACAGTACAATGCCAGACGACACCCAGCAACGGACCTGATGGCTCCGTCCATCAGATCAGTCAATGGATGCGCCCGATTAAGAATTCAGTCGATTTGACTGCACAGGCCATAATTTGGGTGGCAATCCTTGGCACAGCTGATGCACATGGATGTGGCTGGATGGTTACTTTCCTTGTCCTTTTTTTCTAGCGCAGTCAAGTTCGTTTCTCCTCTGCTACAGCGATGCCAGCACGTGTAGCCTGTCACCAGGCACAGCATTTTGTATCTGTGTCCTCCCAGGTGTCTACACTGATATCAGCAGATTCAGGTCATGTTTGGAAACGTCCCAATATCACAGCAGTGAACACCCTGTGGACTGGGATCCCATAGCCAGCTCTCCACACAGGAAATCTTTGGGGATGCGACTATTCTGCATGCAGCAGACATGGCCAAGCCAGTGTATCATCGTTGTATGAGGAAGGCATACGTCCTTGGCATACTAACCTGCTCAAGAAAACACTTGTTTGGCACAGGGTCTGTCCAGGAAATGCCCAGGATCCGGCACAAGCACCACAGGTGGAAGCTACTGAGGTGTTGCTCTTGGCATGTATAGGTCGTCCAGCTCTCGCTACCGTGGTGACAGAGAAGGGCACTCAGTATGCAGACTCTGTATAGCTCCAATGTTGGTGGCTGGTTTGAGCTTATTTCCCCGCCCTCTCCTGCACAGCTTGGCCACGGTAGTGGCAGCTTTCCCTATTCGCCTGTAGAGTGCTGAGTCAACAGACACGTTGCTGGAGACTGTGAATGCTTGTTAGATATGTATTCATATACCACTTGGACAGTGTGATCACCGATGCCGATGCTGGAGTCTTTGCTGGCATTTTGCCCCATGACCTCCCTCTTCTTCAGACTAATGATAATGCAAACGTCTCGCAAGCATGTGTTAGGGAGTGGACTAGCCTCTGGAGACAAGGCTGTGCGAGAGATTCGAGGCTGCATCATCAGCGAAAAGCATCTCCCGGATCAAGACCTGAAGCGCTCTGGTCTTTGCTTTGAAGCACGCATGGGTGAAAATCCTGCCATTGGACCAGTGAGTCTATACATTCCATCACCAGATGCTCTGAAAGTGTGTGTTAGTACAAGAGAGAAGAAATTCGGAAGAGCAAGGATGTGGCCTTGCTTCACTCCACTTTCAATGGGGAATGGATCTGAGTAAGATCCACCAAACTTCAGTGTTCCCTGTATGCTGTCATGGAAAGAGATGATGAGATTTAGCAGCTTCGATGACTATCCACTCTTCTCCAGGAGTGTGAAGAGGAATCTTCTGCTAAACAGGTCGAGGGCTTTGGTCAGGTCTATGAAGACAACGTAAAGAGGCTGCCTCTGTTCCTGGTCGATGATGGATCTCTCTGCTCAGAAGCCACACTGGGACTCGGAGTAAATGCAATCTACTGCATCCTCTTTAGAACTGCCCGGGTAAAAGCCTGGCCGATGATGCTGAGCAGTGATATGCCTTTGTATTTATTACCGTTGCTGTAGTATCTATTGTGTTTGTACAGCATAGTCATGTTTGCATCTCGCATGTTTTGGGGAACTGATCCCTCCTCCCAGCACTGGCAGAGTAGTTCATGAAGACGACTCAGGAGCACTGGTTTCCAATACTGAAACATTTCAGTAGGGATGTCAACACGCTTCATTACAATATAGCCTAAATTATTTCACTGACAGAGATACAGAGGTCAACGTTTCCGCACAATACAGCCTAAGGCGTTTCACTGAAAAAGATTTAGAGATCATCAGTTCACTGCAATATAACATAAACTGTTTCACACAGAGAGCTAAAGAGATACACGTTTCACTACAGTCGTTTCAGTGACAGTGCTACGGAGATACACGTCTCACCACAGCAGAGCCTCGGCTGTTTCAGTGACTGATTTATACAAGAATAGACATAAAACTCCTCAAGATCTTGCCAGCGCATGGGACTTATATGCAGACTTAAGGCTTATGCCATGATCAGTTTGGATCTTTTCCATCAGATGGTATCTGTGGCATCAGTTTGTACGGAATGTATTCTCACTGCGTAGACACTATCTTGAGAAACTGAAAATGTAATATGCTGATTTTTTCTCTGATGACAGGCTCCATCTCAGATTCGTAAGCCTCGAATCAATTTTGTTTTTTCCTCTCCTTCTTTCCAACAGATGATATGGCAATGTTGTAGACGATGCCATGAATGAATTACCATCTCTCTTCCATTGTTGTGGCTACACTTTCTTTGAAATCTTTTCCATTCGGTCCTTGAGTTATGTGCCAGTACTGGGTTGGCTATCAGTAGTGTTGATAAGAGGGCATCCTTTCTGTTTGATGTGGTGGATCCTCTTTAGTTTCAGCCGTACCTTGTTACCTTGGAATGTCTGTGTCACAATCAGCACGATGGAAGCTGCGTGTGAGAAGTACACTACTGAAGGCAGCTCTTCTAGTGACAATCATGTCCAGCTGATGCCAATATCCAGACCACAAGTGTCTTCAGGCGACTTTATGGCAAGGCTTTTTCTCGAAGAACGTGTTGGCGATGCACGCCTAGCTGTGGGAGCAGAGTTCCCGCAGTCTCTGGCCGTTTGTGTTCATCTTACCAACACCAAAGTGTCTAAGACAATCTGGCCATGACCAGTGGTCCGATCTGACTCTAGCATTAAAATCACCAAGAAGAATGATTGCTCAGATTCCAGAATCTTGCTGATGATACCATCAAGATCCTCACAGAATTGATCTTTTGTTTCTTGAGTTGAGCAGAGTGTTGGGGTACAGACACTCAGGATGTTCACTTTACCTGACGATGCTGAAAGGCTGAGAGAAAGGATGCGTTTTGAACTTCAGATGGGTGGGACCATCATCGGTAGCAGGCTGTTCTTAACTGCAAGAATGACACTGTGCACGTGACGTTCCTCAGGGGACCTGCCCTGCCAGAAGAAAGTATCGCCCTTCTCTCGCACCATGCCATCTGCACCAAGCCTGGCCTGTTGCAGTGCTGCTATGTCGATATCCTTCCTCCTCAGCTAAGAGTCGATGATTGCCATTTGCACGCTGTTGTTGATCTGTTGCATGTCGTCTGAGAGCCCGGGCACGTGTTCCTGACATTCTAGGTGGCAAGTCATATCACTTGTGGGTTCTTCTTCGTTTTCTTTGGTTTGCCTGGTGCAGTGATAGCTGCCCACTTTTCAATCTATTCTAAGCTCCAAGCGCCCACTGAAGCAGGCAGATAGTGGCCGATCAGCAACTAACTGTTCAAGGGCTGGCGGAATTCAGGCAGGCAGCGGCTGATCAGTGAAATACCATAACTTCTCTTACCACTGAAGGCAACTCATAGCATCTGTATCTTATGCCAATCCGGTTTGAACTCAAAAACTCGTATCTGCTGCCTCCTGTGTTGATTTTGCTATTTTACACCAAATGATCTCTCCAGGGCACAGACCTTGGCAATGAGTATGGAGATCCTGGGTCGCCCAACATTGGGATCCCCCTCTTGGCCTTGCTGACGTGATCCAAAGGAATGCTAGGCAGTATATTTGGTTTCAGCTTGGCTGTCGATGCTGCCAGAAAGTGGCGTGATACGCCATCCAACCACCTTATGGACTCCACTTCAGATTTTCGTAGGATTTACTCTCTTCTCCAAAAGGTGCCCACAAGGCGGGTGGTTCCAACTTTGTTCGCACTCATCAGCATTCACAGCCGTTGAGAGTTTATCTTCATCTGCTTGGTATGCTTGTTGGGACGTCCAGTCCTTGTAATTGCCCATACAAGGGAGCCGGTTTGCGGGCGTCAGGGCGTCTCCACATGACAATGAGACACGTATGCCGCACGTTTAGGAGGCCACACCTCCTTTCCGTGTACCCAGTTATACCGCTGGGTACGCTGTCACGCTATGACATAGAGTACTCCGTGAGAATGGGGGATACCATGGGAAGGTGTCACAGACACAGTCATCATCATCAGGTGCCCTGCCGCATGGCGTTGGCGACCATGGACTTCCAACCAACTCTATCTCTCGTTGCCCCTAGCATCTCCCCCACCCTCCTCATCCCCAGCCACTCTGCAAGTCCGTCCAGCATTCTCTCCCTGGGTATACCTGGTGCTCTCTTTCCCTCCAGCTTTCCCGTTGTGACCAGATGCCCCAACCCCCCCTTCCTCATAAAATGGCCTATAAATGTTGCTTGTCTTTTCCAAATCTTCCTTATGAATGATCTACTTGTGTCTGCCTCCATCAAGACTATCTCTTTTGTTTTTTTTTGCTGTCCATGGAACTCTCAACATTCTTCTGAGAAACCACATCTCGGCTGCCTCAATCTTGTTCTGGCTTTGCTTGCTGACTGTCCACGCCTCGCATCCGTACAACAGTATTGGTTCTATATAACATTCAAGGACTATCTTTCTGATGTTAATTGATAGGCATCTGTTGGTAAGAATGCTTGTCATCTTCTTGAATGCTGTTTTGGCTTGGCCGATTCTGCCAGCTATTTCCGATGTGCACCTGCCGTCTGATGAAATGACCGTTCCCAGGTATTTGAACTTATTAACCTGTGTCAAGGTTGTGCCATTTGCTGTTATTTTGCAGGAGGGGATTTCATGTTTTTTACTGATCACCATGACTTCAGTCTTCCTGCTGTTTAGTTCCAACCCCTTACCTTTGCTTTCTATTTCTAGTATATTCACAAGGTTTTGTAGGTCCCTTTCATTTTCTGCAATTAGCACGGTGTCATCTGCGTACCGAATGTTGTTTATCATTTTCCCTCCAACCTTTAATCCAGGGTCTTCTTCTAGGTTTCTCATGATGTTTTCGCTATATAGTGAAAACAGATCTGGTGACAAAGCACAACCCTGTCTGACTCCTCTTTTGATGTTTTGGAAAGAGCTGATATTGTTTTCTATTCTCATTGCAGCTGTTTGTTCCCAGTACATATTCCTGATTATTCGTAGATCTTTTCCATCAACACTGAGTCTCTCCAGTTGGTTGATCAATTCATCATGTCGTACCTGATCGAAAGCCTTGGTATAGCCAACAAAGCATAAATACAAATCCTTATTCATCTCAATTGACCTCTCTATGATAGTTCTTAGGATGTATATGGCATTAATAGTTCCTTTCCCTTCCACAAATCCACACTGCTCTTTTGCTATTTCTCTTTTGATTCTATTCCTTGTCCTCATCATGATTATTCTTGACAGGATTTTTGTTATATGACTCATCAAACTGATTGTGCGATGGAATTCGCATTCTATAGCCCCTGTCTTCTTTGGAAGTGCAGACACAGTACTGAAGGAAAAGCCACAAGCAAGTGACCTACTGCCTGGCATGCCAGATAGGGGTCCTGGTTAGATCACTACACCTGGAACGGACAGACTAATATATGTGTCACTTTCCTTTGGGTGAGCAGCACTTTATAGCGCCAGGCCTCACCACCATCCACCTAGTTAAAACCAACACGGCACAGAAAGTCCAGCAATACTAATCATTTCCATTACAATACTATGCCACTGCCACTTCAGAAACAGCAATAACAACAATAGCAATAACACACACACACACACACACACACACACACACACACACACACACACACACACACACACACACACACACACACACACACACACACACATCCCATACATCAGATACAGATATAATGCTACTTAAAACAGAAACACTAAGATCTGCAGAACGGCACTTGGTGCAGGAAGAAGTGTTATTAAATATGCCTGTAAAAAAATGGCAGGTTTCCAATCTACATTACTATCTATGTCTATGTAATAAAGAAATTTCTTTATCTACCGAATATCATGCCTATAGAAATGATCGGTTTTCCATCTGTACTGATATCTATGTCTGTGTCATAAACAAACTTATTTATCCACTGACTACCAGGCCCTTAGAAAGTAGCAGGTTTCCTATCTAGATTGATATCTATGTCTGTGTTATAAACAAACTTATTTATCCACTGACTACCGCGCCTTAGAAAGTTGCAGGTTTCCTATCTAGATTGATATCTATGTCTGTGTTATAAAGAAACTTATTTATCCACTGACTACCGATCTAGACTGATATATATGTCTGTGTTATAAACAGGCTTTGTGTGTGTGTGTGTGTGTGTGTGTGTGTGTGTGTGTGTGTGTGTGTGTGTGTGTGTGTGTGTGTGTGTGTGTGTTTTGTCTATTGACTATCATACTTGTAGAAAGTGGCAGCTTCCCATCTACATTAACATCTATGTGTGTGTGTTATAAATAGACTTCTTTATCCATTGAATATCATGCCTGTAGAAAGTGGCAGGTTTCCTATCTAGATTGATATCTATGTCTGTGTTATAAGCAGACTTCTTTATCCATTGAATATCATGCCTGTAGAAAGTGGCAGGTTTCCTATCTAGATTGATATCTATGTCTGTGTTATAAGCAGACTTCTTTATC
Organism: Monoplex corrugatus; assembly: GCA_030674185.1. Classification (NCBI taxonomy): domain Eukaryota; kingdom Metazoa; phylum Mollusca; class Gastropoda; order Littorinimorpha; family Ranellidae; genus Monoplex; species Monoplex corrugatus. The sequence continues at coordinate 79,695,563 of JAPXFY010000013.1, read as the reverse complement.
CATTGAATATCATGCCTGTAGAAAGTGGCAGGTTTCCTATCTAGATTGATATCTATGTCTGTGTTATAAGCAGACTTCTTTATCCATTGAATATCATGCCTGTAGAAAGTGGCAGGTTTCCTATCTAGATTGATATCTATGTCTGTGTTATAAGCAGACTTCTTTATCCAGAAGACAACACCCATCCCAAGAAATGCTATAAGAAAGAAAGGACAACGTGGGAAAGACAAAAAACAAAAATAAAGACAAAACAGAAAGGAAAAGAAGTGTGTACGGGGGAAAAACCGGTGTCAACACAGGATACTGACTGGCAACAAAATGGGAATCATCGCAGAACATCACTTTGACAAAATAATAATAACACCAAATACCGTACAAATCCCAGACAGAAAATGTAAATAACTGTAAACACCATAAAATCCTTCATCGAAAATGTGATGAACAGTGAATAGCATACATTTAGTCTTTAAACAGAGTCCTCAAAAGAAATCATGAACCATACACCCAGCAGTAAAGCAAAACACACACACACACACACACACACACACACACACACACAACACACACACACACACACACACACACACACACACACACACACACACACACACACACAACCAAAATATTAAAACACACATACATGATTTGATTTCCTCTGTACTGAAAGAAAAAAACACATGTATACATAAAAACACAAACACATTCAACCATGGAAACAAAATGCAAATGATTGCAAAAGACCTCACATTCAGCCTAGGATTCAAAATGAACAAGAAAACGAATAAATAAATAAATAAATCCTGCATAAGTCCTCGTGCAGGATGGCTGGGTCTGCTGACAGAACCGTGATTGAAGATGTGATGTTTTGAGTTTCATCCCAGCGGGAACGTAAATGATGGCTTGTTTGTTGGCCATTGCAATGCTCCATTATATTCGTGGCATCAGCTTACTATCTCATATGTTTGTTGGCCAGTTTAATGCTTCATTATCCTGATGGTATCAGCTTTGTGTTTCATACGTATTGTTCTTCTCCTTTACGACACCAGTTCAAGTCTGTGTGTGTGTGTGTGATGTGTGTGTGTGTGTGTGTGTGTGTGTGGTGTGGTGTGTGTGTGTGTGTGTGTGTGTGATGTGTGTGTGTGTGTGTGTGTGTGTGTGTGTGTGTGTGTGTGTGTGTGAAGAGAGAGAGAGAGAGAGACAGAGACAGAGAGAGAGAAAGAAAGAGAAAGAGAGACACACAGAGAGAGAGACAGAGACAGAGAGAGACAGAAAGAGAGAAAGAGAGACAGGGAAAAGAGAGAGAGAGAGAGAGAGAAAAGAGAGAGAAAGAAAGAAAGAGAGAGAGAGAGATTGTGTATGTGTGTGTGTGTGTGCATGTGCGAGTGTGTGTGCATACAAGTTTGTATGACTCCTGTTGGTACAGTGAAAATGAACAAACAAACCAAAGAATGGAAACCAAACCAGTCAATCAAATCAACCAACAAAAACCAGCAAACCAGGGTGACTTGTGATGAAAAAAAAAGAAAAGGGGTAAAAGGACACCCAAACAGCCGCCACAGCCAAAAAGGGCGGATAAAAACTTCTACGAACTACACACCTATTGTTGTTATGCAGTGTGTGTTAATACAGAAGGCAAAACAGGACAGGTGAAAAAGGGGAGGGAGCAGTGACAGCTACTGATACAGCAGTCCCTGCAGGACTGAGGTGAAGACAAACCACAGACAGGTGACTTGTCCAACTACAAGGGGGATAACTACTACAGCCCACAGGGAAGGTGAAAGTACCTCCTCATCACGCGACTCTTCCGCAATGCTTGATTCTGGACCACAAGATGTCTTGCGCTGTTTAGACATGACAACATCAAGGTCAAGCTCTTCTTTATGTGTGTACGAGTGTGCATGTTTGTAAAACGTTTCTGGAAAAGATGTTTGTGTCTGCTTATGGTTTACACTCCTTATGAAAAGATCAATTTCTCAAACTGTTGTCAATAGTTCATATAAGACAGCATGAAAAATTATTTGTGTGAGTGATTCCGGACATCACTCGTACAGAACCAATTTTTAAAGCTCCTATAAAAAGCCTACAAATATCTGTGTAAAAAAGATGTCTGTTTCTGTATGTAGCAAAAAACTGTCCAGAAAAGTATCAATTTTAAGAAGCTGTTGTAAATAAAATGCAATCAAGTAAATCACTGTTTTCCATGACTGATACAATTCTTTTTTCTTTAAAGTAAATTAGACAACTGAAACATTTCTGCCAGCTGTGTTTTCTGTCTTTTCACATTGTGAAACATTTCTGCCAGCTGTTTTCTGTCTTTTCATATTGTCTTACATAACATTTATTTTTAAAAAAATGTACAGTGCGATACTGAATTTGATATCCCAAACATAGATTTGGTTTCTTATATTCACCTCTAGTATTGTTTTATACTGATTACATGCTTTTACAGTCCAACAGATGAAATGGTGTTCCATATATTAAATGAGCCCTATCCCGACCTACCCCTTTTCACACAGACACATCATATCTTTCCACAGGTGGATGGTGGCCCGTGTGTTAACCCCTTGAAGAAACACTGAAATGTGATCCGGAGTGCTAAATACAATTGAAAAAATTTAAAACGTGATCCAAAGTGCTAAATACAATCAACACACGTACAAGACAGTACAACAAATAATGTAATCCTGTACAAAAGAGAACACTGTACTTATACACAAGTCATCCGCACAACACTTGTACTCATACATAACAGTCATCAACAGTACACTGTCGGCCTACTTATACAGACGTCATCAATGGAACACTGTACTTATACACAACAGTCATTATACACAACAGTCATCAACAGAAGATTGTGTTTATTCACAACAGTCAACATTACATTGTACTTGCATACAAGTCACCAGTACAACACTGTACTTATACAAAACGATCACCAGCACAACAAAGTACTTATGCAAAAGTCATCAACAGTACATTGTACCTACACACAAGTCACCAGCACAACAACGTACTTATGCACAACAGTCATAAACAGTACACAGTATTTACACATAATACTCTGTTTTTATACACAACAGATCAACACAACACTGTACCTATATAGAAGTCATCAGCATTACACTTATACACGTCATCAAAAGTACAATGTACTTATTACACAAGTGATCAACAGTACACTGTTCTTACACATACGTCAGCAACACATGATTGAACTTATACACAACAGTCATTACCAGTACATGTACCTATACACAAGTCATCGACACAATACTGTACTTATACACAACAGTCATCACCAGTACACTGTACCTATACACAAGTCATCGACTCAATACTGTACTTATACACAACAGTCATCACCAGTACACTGTACCTATACACAAGTCATCAACACAAAACTGTACTTATACACAACAGTCATGAACAGTATACTAAGTATACACAACAGTCATGAACAGTACATTAAGTATACACGACAGTCATCAAGAGAACACTGTACCTATACACAAGTCATCAACAGCACATTGTGCTTATAAACAACAGTCATGAACACAACAAAGTATCTATACACAAAATACATCAACGAAAGCCGGTACTTATATTATACATGCAGTCATCAAGAGAACACTGTACTTCTACAGTAGTTATCAACAGTACACCATATTTATAAACAGCCGTCAACACAATACTGTATTCATACACAAAATACATCAACAGAAGACAGCACTTATATTGAAGTCATCAAGGAATATATCAACCAGCACACTGTGCCTATACTGTGCTTATACACAACAGTCAAAAACACAACACGGTACTTACACTGTGCTTATACAGAGTCACACACACACATACCACATCCACCCACACACGCACACACACATAACACACACACACACACACACATACACAGATACAGACACACAGACACTGACATACCTTAATGGCAGCAGCCTCATCACTGTCCCTGTCCCTAACCAGGGGGATGTTGACGTCTTTGTGAGCTCCCCCCACCATCCCCTTCTCTTGGTCCTGCCGTGATCGGAACATACTGCACGCCTCCGCACCACACTGTCCCACAATGCAACTGTCTTCCTGCGTATCGCTGTCCTTCAACAGAGTTTCTTCTTCCTCCTCCAGCCTGCAACGTCATCATCATCATCGTTGTCACTATTGTCGTCATTAGTATGTCCTTCTACAGTGCTTTTTCTTCCTCCTCCAACCGCAATATTCATCATCATCATCATCATCATGTCCTTCAATAGAATTTGTCTTCCTCGTCTAACCTGTGACATCATCATCATTATTGTCTTAACCCTTTGACTACCGCACCTTATCCGCCAACTGCAAAAATTTAAACCCTTCGATTCGCTCAGCTTTTCCACCAGCTTCCTGCAGGAAGCTGGTGGAAAAGGTGAGGGAATCAGAGGGTTATATTTTTGTTTTGCTAGCATGGTTGACAATGCAGGATGCTGGTGGTCAGGGTGCGGGAGTCAAAGGGTTAATCATCGTCATCAATATCATGATTACCGTCATCATTATCATATCCTTCAACAGTTCCTTCTTTCTCCTTCAGCCTGCTGGAGGTCCTTTTCGGACTCCATGGGGACCTCTCTCTGTGCTGGACTTGAGGCGGTAGAAGCTGATGTGTGCCATAACACACTGTTGGTTATGGCTGTTCCTGTTTAAGCGTTGTACTGACACAAACTTTTTATTTGTATGGTTCTGTGAGTGTTGTACAAATGTATAATACACAGAGCCACAGTTATGATATGAAATGAGAGATCTGACCTTGTGAACATGACACTGTACATACTGTGATTGATACATATTACAGTCAGAACCTGGTACGTGTGTGCAAACACTTATATACATAGTTTGAAGCGGGTGGTGGGTTGGGGTTTATATTTTGTGTGTGTGTGTGTGTGTGTGTGTGTGTGTATATATAACATGTGTGTGTGTGTGTGTGTGTGTATATACATGTGTGTGTGTGTTGTATATATACATGTGTGTGTGTGTGCGTGTGTGTATACATGTGTGTGTGTGTGTGTATATATATACATGTGTGTGTGTGTGTGTGTGTGTGTGTATGTGTGTGTGTGTGTGTGTTATGTATGTGTTCTCACTACTCGCAGCTATCATAGCGCTGACTGCGACACTGACCACTCTCTGGCCGCCAGCAAGGTGCGTCTTCAACCCAAGCGAATCCATCGGTCAAAGCAGAAAGGACGCCCTCGCATCAATACAGCCATGTCATCAGTCCCTGAACTACGCGAACGGTTTGCAGACGCCATCCAAGAAGCCCTTAGCAACTGCCCAACCAGCAGTGCGGAAGAGAGATGGAAACACATCCGTGATGCCACATACAAGTCTGCTGTTGGCGCTTTTGGAAAGAAAGAGCAGAGAAATCCCGACTGGTTTGAAGCCGGAATTGTGGACCTTGAGCCAGCCATCTCATTCAAGAGAACTGCCTTACTCAACTACAAACAAGTGTTGAAGTGCCATGTCAAGCAGGCCCTTGATTTAAAAAAATCTGTTTCAGAATTACTACGCTGCTAGGACTGTGGAGGCCACAGCCCTCGTAAAGATAAGTATTGTATTGCCGCCTAATGTGAGTACAGAGAGACAGGCACACAGTCGTCTAGTGAGTAAACATCGGACTCCAACCGGAACATCCTGGATTCGCTCCATGTAGACATCTCAGTCTGGTGGGTAAACAATGGCACTTTTCCCCATCTCCAACGCCACTATGTCAGCCCGTGTACAGACCTAGTGGTTGGCAGGGTAGTGTTGAGCAGTGTGCAGTAAAAACGTGCATCAATATGTGTACAATGTACAATAAGATGTTGACACAGCAGTCTGTGTACAGGGAGCAATCAAGCCGTCAGTGTGAAACACACTGCAGACCCCCAGTTGTGACAATTAATTTATATATATGTGTGTGTTTAAGTTTTGTTTTTGTTTTTATGTTTGTCCGTCCGTCTGTTTGATTTGTATATCTATCTGTTTAATCTGTGTGTGCATGCTCGCCCGCGCGTTTGTGTGCGTCTCTCTCTCTCTCTCTCTTCTCTCTCTCTCTCTCTCTCTCTCTCTCTCTTTCTCTGTGTGATGTATCTGATACAGTAAATATACAATCTTAAATTTCTCTCTCTCTCTCTCTCTCTCTCTCTCTCTCTCTCTCTCTCAATGACACCAAGATGGAGTACAACTGCGTCAATATTGTCATCTACACTAGGAGCTGCCACAGATCTACTAGGCCTACATTCTGCAATAGAGAGGATCCTTCTATTGACAAGCAAGGAAACCATATGACCGTCCTAGACTTTTGCCGTCTATGTCATCGCAAACAGTCATGCAGAATTTACACATTGGGAAGTTGTGAGGAATTTATAACGGTTTCGTTGAGATCGTAGTTAGTAGTAGTATGTAGTAGTAATAGGGACTGGCTTTCAATGGCGAAGGCCTTGCGGCCTATTTACGTCCCCTCTTTCTGAACTATTTCTAATACAGGTGTTAAAGTACGCATTTTCTTTTTGTTTGCATAAGCCTAATAAGGCCTTTAATGATCATAATCGATGAAAAGTTCTAAGTTCTTTGAATTTTGGAATTTCGTCCAAAAAATTCCTGAATTCGTGGGTACTTCTATGCAAGAGTTCGTTGTCAGTATCAGTTTTATCCAGGTTTTTGTGGCTGGAATATTTCTTTTGAGAGATCTTTGAAGTGTTGAAAGTACTTTTCTGTGCGTTTAGTATGTTTTTTTTTCTTTAGAAGAATTTCTGACGTCATTCGAAGCTGGAACATTACGCGTGGGATTGATATGCCTTACACGTTTTACGTCACTGCATGCGTGATGTTTAAAAGGCTAGTGTCGGTGTCAATAGTGATCTGTCGAAATTTGTTGATGGTTGACGGATTTTTTGGAAAGCATCAGCATAGATCTAAGTTGTTTTTCGTGTTGTTGACGGTATGGAGGTGGGAAAAGTTGGGGTATTGTTTGTCTGTAATGACACAGTCGGCCACATCAGCAATGACAGGGCCAGCCACACCACTGATCATCACACCCACTGATCCAGCGATGACAGGGCACACCACCTATCACTATTCATCCAGCGATGACAGGGCCAACACCGCCTATCATTACTCATCCAGCGTGAACAGGGCACACTGCCTATCACTACTCATCCAGCGTGAACAGGGCACACTGCCTATCACTACTCATCCAGTGATGACAGGGCACACCGCCTATCACTACTCATCCAGTGATGACAGGGCACACCGCCTATCACTACTCATCCAGTGATGACAGGGCACACCGCCTATCACTACTCATCCAGTGATGACAAGGTCCCACCCATCACTATTACGCATCCAGGAGTGACTAGACGGCCATACCCAATCACAACACCCAGCAGTGACTAGGCAGGCCACACCACGTATCCAACATCCAGCAGATGACAGGCCGGCCACACCACCAATCACACATCAGCAGATGACTAGGCCGCCATACCACTCACACATCCAGCAGTGACTAGGCAGCCACCACCATCACAACATCCAGCATGACTAGCGGCCACACCACCATCACAACATCCAGCATGACTAGCGGCCACACCACATCACAACATCCAGCATGACTAGGCCGCCCCATCACAACATCCAGTATGACTGGCCAAACCACCATCACAACATCCAGCAGTGACTAGGCGGCACACCACACACCATCCAGCATGACTAGGGCCCACAACACAACACCAGCATGAACTAGGCCGGCCACTACCACTCATACACAACATCCAGCAATGACTAGCCGCCATACACCAATCACAACATCCAGCATGACTAGGCGGCCATACACCATCCAACATCGAACTAGCGCCACACATCACACATCCAGCATGACTAGGCCGGCCACACCATCATCACAACATCCAGCATGACTAGGCCGGCATACCACATCACAACATCCAGCATGACTAGGCCGCCAACACCACCATCACAACATCCAGCAGTGACTAGGGGCCAACCACCAATCACAACATCCAGCATGACTAGGCCGGCCACACCACCAATCACAACATCCAGCATGACTAGGCCGGCACACCACCAATCACAACATCCAGCATGACTAGGCGGCCATACCACCAATCACAACATCCAGCATGACTAGGCGGCCACACCACCAATCACAACATCCAGCATGACTAGGGCCAGCCACCCAATCACAACATCCAGCATGACTAGGCCGGCCATACCACATATCACAACATCCAGCGATGACTAGGCCGCCAACCACCAATCACAACATCCAGCATGACTAGGCCGGCCAACACACCAATCACAACATCCAGCAGTGACTAGGCCGGTCACACCACGTATCACAACATCCAGCAGTGACTAGGCCGGCACACCATCTATCACAACATCCAGCAGTGACTAGGCGGCCACACCACCAATCACAACATCCAGCATGACTAGGCTGGCCACAACCATATCACAACATCCAGCAGTGACTAGGCGGCACACCAGTATCACAACATCCAGCAGTGACTAGGCGGCCACACACACGTATCACAACATCCAGCAGTGACTAGGCGGCCACACCACTATCACAACATCCAGCAGTGACTAGGCTGGCCACACCATATCACAACATCCAGCAGTGACTAGGCGGCATACCACGTATCACAACATCCAGCAGTGACTAGGCGGCCACACCACGTATCACAACATCCAGCAGTGACTAGGCGGCCACACCACATATCACAACATCCAGCAGTGACTAGCGGCACAACCATCACATCCACATGACTAGGAGCACACATCACAACTCCAGCAGTGACTAGGCCGGCCACACCACGTATCACAACATCCAGCAGTGACTAGGCTGGCCACACCACCAATCACAACATCCAGCAGTGACTAGCGGCCATACACACAATCACAACATCCAACATGACTAGGAGGCCACACCACGTATCACAACATCCAGCAGTGACTAGGCTGGCCACACCACCAATCACAACATCCAGCAGTGACTAGCGGCCATACCACCAATCACAACATCCAGCAATGACTAGGCCAGGCCACACCAATCACAACATCCAGCAGTGACTAGGCCGGCCACACCACGTATCACAACATCCAGCAGTGACTAGGCTGGCCACACCACCAATCACAACATCCAGCAGTGACTAGACCGCCATCACACCAATCACAACATCCAGCAATGACTAGGCCGGCCACACACCATCACAACATCCAGCAGTGACTAGGCTGGCCACACCAGTATCACAACATCCAGCAGTGACTAGGCTGGCCACACCACCAATCACAACATCCAGCATGACTAGGCGGCCACACCACTATCACAACATCCAGCAGTGACTAGGCCTGGCCACACCACAATCACAACATCCAGCAGTGACTAGGCGGCCACACCACATCACAACATCCAGCAGTGACTAGGCTGGCACACACACGTATCACAACATCCAGCAGTGACTAGGCGGCCACACACCATCACAACATCCAGCAGTGACTAGGCTGGCCACACCACCAATCACAACATCCAGCAGTGACTAGGCTGGCCACACCAGTATCACAACATCCAGCAGTGACTAGGCTGGCCACACACCAATACAACATCCAGCAGTGACTAGGCTGGCACACCACTATCACAACATCCTAGCAGTGACTAGGCTGGCACACAAATCACAACATATCACAACATCCAACAGTGACTAGGCTGGCCACACCCAATCACAACATCCAGCAGTGACTAGGCGGCCACACCACGTATCACAACATCCAGCAGTGACTAGGCTGGCCACACCATCATCACAACATCCAGCAGTGACTAGGCCGGCCACACCACGTATCACAACATCCAGCATGTGACTAGGCGGCCACACAATCACAAATCACTGATAGCGGTACACCAGTATACAACATCCAGCAGTGACTAGGCGGCACACCAGTATCACACATCCAGCATGACTAGGCCGGCCACACCACCAATCAGAACATCCAGCAGTGACTAGGCCTGGCAACACCAGTAACACAACATCCAGCAGTGACTAGGCGGCCACACCACGTATCACAACATCCAGCAGTGACTAGGCTGGCACACATGTATCACAACATCCAGCAGTGACTAGGTCGGCCACACGCCACTATTCTGACAAGCATCCTGCAGTGACTACTGGTACACCCACTAACACAACTGAAGCATGACATTAAGGCTGGCACTGACTACGTACAACATCCACGTGACTATGGCTGGCCACTCACATATCAAACATCAGGTGACTAGGCGACACTACGTATACAAACTCGCATGACTAGCGGACACACATCACAAATCTACGTGACTAGACGGCCACACGACTATATCACAACATCAGGCAGTGACTAGGCGGACCACACAGTATCACAACATCCAGCTGTGACTAGACCGGTCACACCCTGATCACAACATCCACATGACTAGGCTGATGCACACAACACGCACTGACTTGGTCTATGATGAAACTAGGGATGACAGCGTAAATCGCCTACTTGGCGATTACTGAAATAGGCATGCTACTTACATTCTAAAGTTTTAAACTGACTGACTGTTGACAGGCTGTCTCAATTGACTGACTGTGAGCTGACTCACTGACTAATTGACTGGTTGTATGTCAAATGGACTGACTGACTGATGACAAAACTGGCTGACTTACTGACTAAACTGACTGACTGACTTACTGACTAAATGGCTGACTGACTTACTGACTAAATGGCTGACTGACTTACTCACTAAACTGACTGACTGACTGACTTACTGACTTTAAACTGGCTGACTGACTAAACTGGCTGACTGACTTACTGACTAAATTGGCTGACTGACTTATAAACTGGCTGACTGACTTACTGACTAAATGGCTGACTGACTTACTGACTAAACTGGCTGACTGACTTACGACTGAATTGGCTGACTGACTTACTGACTAAACTGGCTGACTGACTGACTTACTGACTAAACTGGCTGACTGACTAAATGGACTGACTGACTGACTGATTAAACTGGCTGACTGACTTAAACTGGCTGACTGACTTACTGACTAAACTGGCTGACTGACTTACTGATTAAACTGGCTGACTGACTAAATTGACTGACTACTACTAAACTGGCTGACTGACTTACTGACTAAACTGACTGACTGACTGATTACTGACTTAAACTGGACTGACTGACTTACTGAAACTGGCTGACTGACTTACTGACTAAACTGGCTGACTGACTTACTGACTAAACTGGCTGACTGACTTACTGACTAAACTGACTGACTGACTTACTGACTAAACTGGCTGACTGACTTACTGACTAAACTGGCTGACTGACTGACTTACTGACTAAAACTGGCTGACTGACTTACTGACTAAACTGACTGACTTACTGACTAAACTGGCTGACTGACTGACTATACTGACTATAAACTGGCTGACTAGACTTACTGACTAAACTTGGATCTGATAACTTATGACTAAACTGGCTGACTGACTTACTGACTAAACTGGCTGACTGACTGACTTACTGACTAAACTGGCTGAACTGACTAAACTGGCTGACTGACTTACTGACTAAACTGGCTGACTGACTAAACTGGCTGACTGACTTGTTGACTAAACTGACTGACTGACTTTACTGACTAAACTGGCTAACTGACTTACTGTCTAAACTGGCAGACTGACTGACTTACTGACTAAACTGGCTGACTGACTGGGACTGACTAAATAGGACTGAGTGAGATGCAGACTGACAGTTGATGACTAAATGGCTGGTTGAATGACTGACTGACAAGCTGACTGACTAAACTGGCTGACTGACAAGCTAGTGAGGACTGATTGAATGGAATGAACTGACTGACTGGCTGACTGTTATTGTTATTGTTATTGTTGTTGTTGTTGTTTAAAACCCAGCCGACTGCACAGAGCTATGTCAGGGCTATAACTGCTTCAAAACAAGCAAAACTTCAACAAGAATAATAAACAAAACTAAACAAAAATTTACGCACATTTATCAATGCATTCGCTCACATAATCTAAGGACGTGCCCCTGGCTTAGGTTCAACACACCATCCAATTTATCACACAGGGGATTTAAAAAACACACCTGAATACAAACATAAGCATACCTAAGACCACTACAACATATACAAAAACGGGCATAAATTACCTAAAACTGCTTCCGCATATATCTCACCTCCCCAGAGCCAAAAATGCACTTAATACATGTACCCAATTGTCAATCCTAAGAAAAAGGATGTAAGACTTTATCGAACACATACAGGTGAATGGACATGGACCAGCAAGGCAGAAAATGATAGGAAGAAATGACAGAAAGCAAAGGAACAAGGCAGAAACAAAGAGAGTGATAGAAAAGAGGATATTTCTAGCACAGAATTTCCAGAAAGTGGGAATAGTATTTATACTGAAAGAGCCCCTGGCATCCCCCCCGGGGGAGGGGGGGGGACTGGCTGACTGAACACATGGCTGTCTGACTGACTGCCTGGCTGATTGACTAACTAGGACTAGTTGACTAAATAAGACTTACTCACTGAGTGGCCGGTTGACTAACCAGCCAGCTGGCTGAGACTGACTGAATGAAACGATTGACTGGTGGACTGAATGAACAGCTGGTTGACTGACTGACCGACTGGCTGATTAGCTAAGCTGGATGATTTGGCAGACTGACTGACAGACTGACCAGAACTGACTCAGTGACAGACTGACCAGAACTGACTCAGTGACAGACTGACCAGAACTGACTAAATGGGACTGACTGACCAGCTGACTGACTAACTGAATGGTTGATTGACTGAACCGATTGACAGGTTTACTGACTTGGACTGATCAAACGGAATTGACTGACTGGCTGGCTGATTCATTCAACCAGCTAACTGGTTGGTTGGTTGACTGACAGACCAACAGGTTGGATGACTAGTCAGCTGACTGACTGACTGGCTGGCTGGCTGATTGACTGTCATGATTGGCTGACTGACAGAGTGAATGCCTACCTAGCTGACTCAATGACTGATTGTTAACTGAATAACTGGCTGACTGACTTAATTGCCATGACCGGCTGACTGGCAGAGTGAATGGCTAACTGGCTGATTGATTGACTGGCTGGCTAACAATACATAATAACTGGCTGGCTACTGATTAACTGCCATGGCCAGCTGGCTGATTGACTGACTGGCTGGCAAACTCATTAATTGATTAGCTCGCTGACTGATTGACTGACAGACTGCCATGGCTAACTGAATGAACTGGCTGGCTGGCTGGCATATTCAATGGCTGCTGGTTAATTAACTGACTAGCTGAGTGGTTGTTTAGATGGCTGTTAACTGGTTGATCGATTGACTGACTTGGTGAAAGAGCGAGCGCGAGTCAGTGAGTATAGGAGTACAAATCCAACAAAGTTAACACAGGCCAGGCTGAGTGCACATGCTACATAACTTGTTCGTGGTGATGATGGTGATGCTTCAGTTCCACTGTCTACCCTGTTATCACTTCCAGTCCCTTATCTGGGTCTCGCCCAAAACTGCTTTCTTTTTCTCTTTAATTAATTTCTTTCTGAAGCAGCATCTGAACACTAGGTCTGAGGCCATTATTAATTTCTCTATTTGTTTGTCAGTGTCTGAACAATCGTATCATTTAAAAAAAAAAAGTCCCGGCAAGTAACTCAGGGGCAGCAATCCCGTATTGCACAGAAATGCCTTGACTAGAGTTATTCCCCTTCTTCTAAAATCTCACCTAGCTACCTAAATGATGTGAACATGATGATGATACTGATTATCACTATTATTATCACTATATTAGTTATTACTTTCTTTTTTTAATTTTTTTTTTTATTAGATCTTCTTTTTCTTCTATTGTTGATATGTTATGTGTCATCATCTCATCATCATCATCTTATTATTGTTGTTGTTGTTATTGTGGTTTTGTCATTATTATTTCTGACTGCTCACTTGTCCTTTTCCCAATCCTCTTTAGAAAAAGAGAAAAGAGACCAGCTGGCATAATGCAAGATCTCTGAATACCAGTTACTCTATTCTTTAGAATAAGTTCTGTTTTTTATTCCTTTTACTTTAACATGCCATTTTCTTCATCAAACTTGTGTATGCACATTGTTTTGCCTGCACTGTGCAGCATGCTGTTGCACAGTTTGCATAGGCCATCCTAATCATTCTTTTTTCTTTTGTTGATTTTTCTTTCATTTTCATCTTAGTGTACAGTCCTTTCACTATATTCAGTCTAGTTTTTTGCTACTTAGTCTTTTTTCATTTGCTATTTTTTCTTTTCAACTTAGTTCAAGTAAATTGAAAAAAAAAAAAAAATTTCAAATCTGAACTCACTGTTTTGGGCATCACATTATGTAAGAATTATTATATTTACTAAACATAAGTGAAAAGATGTTCAAAGAAATAAACAGCAACAACTGTCTCCTTTGACTGCGCCTCCTCCATTTTGCCTATAGGTGTTGACTACATGGGCCGTCCCTACCATCATGCTGTTTTGCTCACTGGTGTATGTTGGCTATCTGGGTGTCCTTAACACTTTGACTCCCGCACCCTGTCCACCAGCATGCTACATTTAAAACCATGCCAGCAAAGCAAAGACTGCAGGAAGCCGGTGGATAGGATGAGGGATTCAAAGGGTTAAGTTTTTGCAGTAAGTGAATAGGGTGCTAGGCAAAGGGTTAAAAAGATATAATCCTGTTCTGCTTACAGATAATGAAGTGACTATGTGGGTGTCCCTAACAACATAACGCCCCATTTCACCGTACAGGTACTAACAACATGGAGCCCTGATTTGCCTACAGGTAAGTGTTGACTGCATGGACAATCTCTAACGATATACAGCCCCATTTTGCCAACAGGTAGTGTTAATTGCGTGGCTGTCCACACCATCATACTGCCCTGTTTTGCGTACAGGTATGTGTTGACTGCATGAGCTGACCCTAACATCATACAGATCCATTCTGTCTACATGTTATGTCTTGACTGTGTGGGCTGTCCCTACAAACATACAGTCCCGTTTTGCCTGCAGGTATGTCTGGAGTATGTGGGCTGTCCCTTACATTATACAGCTCCCTTCAGCCTACAAGTATGCACTGGCTGCATGTGCATGCCTGTAATGACAGCTCTGTACACCACAAATCTTGAGACTACAACCATGAGCAGATCTGAAGTGGCTCTGTCTCACGCGTCCGAACGGGAGTGAATGAGACATAAACAGTGCAATCACTAATCCTGCATGTTATATATATATATTGTTTGTATTGGCTTTTATCTCCCATATCTTGCTCACCCTTCACCCCGAGTTCAGTGGTAGCCACCGCAGCAGACGTCACAACAATTCTCCTCCATTTCCCATAGTGCTGACTTTTTTGTGCTACTTTGTAGACCTTCAAGTCGCTAATGTTGGTGATGTGTTCATACAGGAGATGGGTAGTCTGTCTGCCTTTCTTTTGGCCTCAACTTTTCCTTGTAAAACTATTGTCATTAAGTTTGTGTTGGTGTTGTGGGTTGCATGGCTGATGTATTCAATTTTTTTGCTGTTGTTTTCTTTCAATAGGACTTAAGTTTGCCCAATTCTTTCATGGTCCTGATGTTCCAAGTACCTACAGTTATGACTCTTTCACATAGTTTTGATGAAGAGGCTTGACATGCCTGCTTCTTACAACCTCCGTCAGATGCATTCGCATCATCGTCACAGTTGTTCTCCCTCCCAAGTTGCTACTGAGTTCTATGTTATATCCCTCCCTAGGAGTCCCAGAAGGCGCAAAACTATATTGTTCCTTTCTTTCATGCTGTTTTTGGTAAATTTACATTCAGCAGTTGGCCTCCACTTTTTGGAAGCACAGAGCACATACAGTACAGAGATCCTGACCATTATTTCCAAAGAAATCATCTGCCAGGACCAAGAAGACAAAAGCTGGTTCCAAAGATTCTTCAGTTACATTTTGACTTTAAGCATCTCATGCTGGCAGGATTTCACCAGAGCCATGTTCAGGGCAGCCCAAGTTGGCCTTCTGGGCTAGCATAGACCCTGAATGACATAAGCCACACTGTACTTCCCTGTACTTTGTTCAATTTCCACCTCCCAGGAAGTGACTCTAGAGTTGTGCTTTGTCTTGGTATGTGGCTATTATTAGTATTAACTCCCTTGCCTTGCTATGTGGTCATTATCTCCTTTGCTTTGGTATGTCATTATCAATGGTCTTGTATTGTTATGAATCCATTCTAAAACATCTCATTGTGGTATCTGATTATGATTAACTCCACTGTTTGACTGCCTGCTCCTACCTTGAGTCTGTTGTCTATGGGCCTATCAGGAAAGCTGGGATCATGCAGCCAAATGTCATCCACTTCATGGATACATCATTAAGGATGCTGCTCAAATGTCCTCATCAACACCGCAGGTTTCTGTATTTCTCAGGCCTGGTTAATACTAGGATATATCATGATATTAATATTTTGCATACAGCACTGCCTTGTCATGCAATCTAAAAACTAATGGAACTCTGTAGCAAGATTATCATTCCCATCATCCCCATCATCATAACATGGTGACAAATTGTCCCAGATTCTGTGGCCATTAATATTACAACGGCAATGGTGCATCAAAACAACAAGAAAAAAAAAAGAATCCCAAATACTTCCTTGTTCTAGTATGTGGCCAATATTACTTCCCTTGTATCCATAAGTGTCTTGTTGCTCACATTTCATTCTTCAGTTTTAACAGAAAAATAGGAGGCTGTGTTTATGGTGTGGAGTAGGATTTTGTTGTCACTGGTTTTAAGTGGAAACAGAATACAGATCTTTACCAAGTCAGTCAATGGGTGAGTAGAAAGAGAACACAGACCTTTAACAAGTCAGAAAATAGTTGAATAGAAACAAAATACAGATCTTTAACAAGTCAGGAAGTCGTTGAATAGAAACAGAATACAGATCTTTGACAAGTCTGTCAGTGGGTGAGTGGAAACAGAATACAGATTTTTTAACAAGTCAGTATGTGATTGAATTGAAACAGAAAGCACACTTTAACAAGTCAATAAATGGGTGAGTGCATGGTTGGTGCTCAAGATGGCATCTGGTGATTTTGTAGGCAATATATATAATATATTATACCTTTTTGATAGAAACTAAGCAAAATAAGTGGGCAATGACGGTAGTGTTGGCTCTCTCTCTCTCACGCACACACACACACACACACACACACACACACACACACACCTCCTTTATTTCACTGCGTCCCAAGTCTGATTTTAACCCCTTCCATCCCCACCCAACCTCTCAACCATCCATCCATCTATCTACCAACATATCATTTCACAGATCAGGAACTAAAGTCTTATTGTACTCTGTAGTCTATGCATTGTGATGGTATCTATCCATGTCAGTGATGTGTTGGCTGCACAAGTGTTGGCAAACACTACTATGACTTTTGACAATGACTGACAACACCGTGCAACCATCATAAAACGCGAACGGTCAACACCAGCAGATCTAGTCTACACGCTGATTTCTAATGGAAGCGGCCAACAGGGGTCGGCATGGCATTATCATCATAATCATGATGATGATGATCATACACAGTCTCAGAACACAGTCACATAGCCAGATGGAAGCTGGCATCGATCATTCACACGTTGCACACACTGTCATTGACAAACAACAACGACATTCTCTCACCCTTTGATGTCAGTAGTTCTGCCCGACCTTCGCTCCATACCCGTTAACACTGTTCAATGCAAACCACAGGTTAGCATCGTCCGCCATTCTTGTATCGATTGATTTGCAGAAGTCTTTCCGGAAAACCTGGACCGGACACGGGTGTCAAGTGGCGAAAGAACAGCCAAAGGAGGTCGATCCTGTAGACTAGTACTGAGACTTTTTTTTTTCCTGACTTATAACAGTCTGCAGCAAAACGATGCAAGAAAGCATTCGGGTTCTGACACTGCCAAGTCAAGGGAGAAAACTGAGGTATCTCGAAGTATTATCTCAGTACCAAGTAGTTGCCCTTGCATTGTTATCCGAGCCATCAGTGTTTTTGACGCTGTTTTTCAACAATCCCCCATTCTACCTTCGCACGGGCTGTTATGAATAATGTGTCTATATGTCTATATATCTCTTCTCAACTCCCCTCCCCATTTCAAGACCTCACCAGAGCAAGCTTAGGCTCGCGAATGGAACTACCCGTGAGCGAAAAAAAATACTTAAACTTCAGACTACAAACGTCAGTTTCAGTTTCTCAAGATGTCTCCGTGCCCGGATAATTCATAGTGCCACGCGATGCATGACGTAACCTAAGCCCATGTAAGCTGTATGCCCCGGTAAGGTCTTGAGGTTCTACCTAAGGTGTGAAAAGAACAAAACAAGCAACAACAAAAACAAAAAACAAAAAAAAGAAAGAAACCAACCAACCAGCCAACCGAACAAAAAAAACAACAACAAAATCTACAGCATACAAACAGATGAAAACACCTTTAGCTCCTCCCCTCCCTCTCTCACCTCCCTACCCCGATGACGAATTAACTGACCCTACCCATGTCCTACGACAACCGCGTCACAGAAACCACGCTCGAGCAGTGCAAAACATGAAACCAAAACTATGTTTAAAACAACGAGGTATATGCTATAAGTATATTGAAATGTGTTTACTTACTATGCCCGTAGAGATTGAGTACGCAAAGGGAACGCTCCGAGAATAACGTTCAAATTCAGGCCTACGCGCAAAGGTAAAATATAAAGATTTGTCACACGGAGATCGTAGAGGAGTAAAGTGATGTAGACCTGGGCTTTTTTCGGCGGCACAATGATGAAGGTACACCATGTAGACCATTTGCTCTCTTTTCAAGTGCTGCTTTACCTTTGCCAACCTTGAACAGCCTGAGGATCAGACACCTGGCAGGGTCAGGCACACTGGACCTGGCTGCAAATACTAGTAAAAAGACTACAGTACAGGTAACTGTTCGAGCTGACAGCAGTCCGCCCATCTTCACCCGGACCATCAGTGATGTAAGAGTAAGGAAGATTTCACTTAGTACGGTGCAAGCTATAGTAGTAGTAAGGCTTCTGTCAGTCGGCGTCCACTATGGATGATGCACCTTAGTGTTGTGTCGAGTCGAGTTGACGCCTCTGGAACAACGTCCGCTGTGGCTGATAAGGCCGATGCGGGAAAGACAGACTCTGTGACATTGGATGCATGTACGGATGCTGGCCATGAGGTTACCTTCACGGGAGCTTGCTTTCCACCTGACTCTCTTTTTCCTCAGCTAAGGTCTGGATCTTCTTTTCCCCCGACCTGAGTTGTTTCTGGAGCACACTGCACCATCTGTTGCAGTCAGCTGCTGTGTCTTCCCAGCTCTCTGTGTTATGTCCAGAACTTTCATATCGCGTTTGCAGAAGCCAGAAGCCTTCGTATCACAGTTGGGGCGGCCAACAGATCTTTTGCTGGAGACTAGTTCACTGTAAAAGATGTCCTTCAGGATACCTCTATCTTCCATCCAGCGCACATGACCAGGCCAGCGCAGCCTGCATTGTCTGAACAGTGTGTGCATGGTGGAGAGACCAGCTTACGCTAGGACCTGGGCGTTTGGTATTTTGTCGCTCCACTTGATGCCGAGGAAGAGGTGAAGGCAGCGCAAGTGAAAGCTGAACTCGTTTGGCATATGTTGTCCATATTTCGCTGCCATACAGCACATGTAGAGTACTGATGGTGCAGGCATTGTGCACCGCCATCTTGGTCCGAATTGTCAGCTTTGCTAGCCCTATAGAACCACGTCAAAATCTCCTAGCCAGCCCTATAAAATCAACCACCATCTCCAAGCCAGCCCAATAAATCACGTCACAATCGCCAAACCAGCCCTATAAACCACACCACCATCTCCAAGCCAGCCCCATAAACCACGTCACAATCTCCAAGCCAGCCCTATAGAACCACGCCACATCTCCAAGCCAGCCCTATAAAACCACGTCACAATCGCCAAGCCAGCCCTATAGAACCACGTCACAGTCTCCAAGCCAGCCCTATAAACCACACCACCATCTCCAAGCCAGCCCTTATAAACCACACCCCATCTCCAAGCCAGCCCATAAACCACGTCACAATCTCCAAGCCAGCCATATAAAACCACGTCACAATCACCAAGCCAGCCCTATAAACCACACCACCATCTCCAAGCCAGCCCCATAAACCACGTCACAATCTCCAAGCCAGCCCTATAGAACCACGCCACAATCTCCAAGCCAGCCCTATAAAACCACGTCACAATCGCCAAGCCAGCCCTATAAACCACACCACCATCTCCAAGCCAGCCCAAAAACCACGTCACAATCTCCAAGCCAGCCATATAAAACCACGCCACAATCACCAAGCCAGCCCTATAAAACCACGCCACAATCTCTAAACCAGTCCCATAAAAATGCCACAATTTCCAAGCCAGCTCGCCCTTAAAACCAAACCAATTTGGCCAAGCCAGCCCCATAAACCACACCAACATCTACAGGCCAGTCCAATAAAACCAAACTAAAATAGTCTCCAAGACATCCCATAAAACAAGACCACAATCTCCACGTCAGCTTCATAAAACAACACTACTACCGCCAAGCCAGTCCTATAAAACCACATCTCTGTCACCAAGCCAGCCCCATAAAACCACATCTCTGTCACCAAGCCAGCCCCATAAAACCACATCTCTGTCACCAAGCCAGCCCCATAAAACCACATCTCTGTCACCAAGCCAGCCCCATAAAACCACATCTCTGTCACCAAGTCAGCCCATAAAACTACATCTCTGTCACCAAGCCAGCCCCATAAACTACATCTCTGTCGCCAAGCCAGCCCCATAAAACCACGTCTGTGTCGCAAGCCAGCCCCATAAACTACATCTCTATCGCCAAGCCACCCCATAAAACTACATCTCTGTCGCCAAGCCAGTCCCATAAACCACATCTCTATCGCCAAGTCAGCCCCATAAACCACATATCTGTCGCCAAGTCAGCCCATAAACCACATCTCTGTCACCAAGTCAGCCCCATAAACACATCTTTGTCACCAAGTCAGCCCCATAAACCACATCTCTGTCGCCAAGCCAGCCCCATAAAATCACATCTCTGTCACCAAGTCAGCCCCATAAAACTACATCTCTGTCGCCAAGCCAGCCCCATAAAACTACATATCTGTCGCCAAGCCAGCCCATAAAACCACATCTCTGTCACAAGCCAGCCCCATAAAACTACATCTCTGTCGCCAAGCCAGCCCCATAAAACCACATCTCTGTCGCAAGCCAGCCCCATAAACTACATCCCTGTCGCCAAGCCAGCCCATAAAACTACATCTCTGTCACCAAGCCAGTCCCATAAACCACATCTCTGTCACCAAGTCAGCACCATAAACCACATCTCTGTCACAAGCCAGCCCCATAAACCACATATCTGTCGCCAAGTCAGCCCCAATAAGCCATATATCTGTCACCAAGTCAGCCCCATAAACCACATATCTGTCACCATAGTCAGCCCCATAAACAACATCTCTGTCGCCAAGCCAGCCCCATAAACCACATATCTGTCACCAAGCCAGCCCCATAAACCACATCTCTGTCACCAAGTCAGCCCCATAAAACTACATCTCTGTCACCAAGCCAACCCATTAAACCACATCTCTGTCACCAAGTCAGCCCATAAACCACATCTCTGTCGCCAAGCCAGCCCCATAAACCACAATCTCTGTCACCAAGCCAGCCCCATAAACTACATCTTGTCGCCAAACCAGCCCCATAAAACCACATCTCTGTCGCAAGCCAGCCCCATAAACCTACATCTCTGTCACCAAGCCAGCCCCATAAAACTACATCTCTGTCGCCAAGCCAGTCCCATATACCACATCTCTGTCACCGAGTCAGCCCCATAAACCACATCTCTGTCGCCAAGCCAGCCCCATAAACCACATATCTGTCGCCAAGTCAGCCCCATAAACCACATCTTTGTCACCAAGTCAGCCCCATAAACCACATATCTGTCGCCAAGTCAGCCCCATAAACCACATCTCTGTCACCAAGTCAGCCCCATAAACCACATATTGTCACCAAGTCAGCCCCATAAACCACATCTCTGTCGCCAAGCCAGCCCCATACCACATCTCTGTCATCAAGTCAGCCCCATAAACCACATCTCTGTCGCCAAGTCAGCACCATAAAACCACATCTCTGTCGCAAGCCAGCCCCATAAACTACATCTCTGTCGCCAAGCCAGCCCCATAAAACTACATCTCTGTCGCCAAGCCAGTCCCATATACCACATCTCTGTCACCAAGTCAGCCCATAAACCACATCTCTGTCACCAAGCCAGCCCCATAAACCACATCTCTGTCGCCAAGTCAGCCCCATAAACCACATCTTTGTCACCAAGTCAGCCCCATAAACCACATATCTGTCGCCAAGTCAGCCCCATAAACCACATCTCTGTCACCAAGTCAGCCCCATAAACCACATATTTGTCACCAAGTCAGCCCCATACCACAATCTCTGTCACCAAGCCAGTCCCATAAACCACATATATGTCACCAAGCCAGCCCCATAAACCACATATATGTCACCAAGTCAGCCCCATACCACATCTCTGTCACCAAGCCAGTCCCATACCACATCTCTGTCACCAAGTCAGCCCCATAAACCACATCTCTGTCGCCAAGTCAGCCCCATACCACATCTCGTCACCAAGTCAGCCCATACCACATCTCTGTCACCAAGTCAGCCCCATAAACCACATCTCTGTCGCCAAGTCAGCCCAATACCACATCTCTGTCACCAAGCCAGCCCCATAAAACCACATCTCTGTCGCCAAGTCAGCCCATAAACCACATCTCTGTCGCCAAGTCAGCCTATAACCACATCTCTGTCGCCAAGTCAGCCCATAAACCACATCTCTGTCGCCAAGTCAGCCCATAAACCACATCTCTGTCGCCAAGTCAGCCCATAAACCACATCTCTGTCGCCAAGTCAGCCCATAAACCACATCTCTGTCACCAAGTCAGCCCCATACCACATCTCTGTCACCAAGTCAGCCCCATACCACATCTCTGTCACCAAGCCAGCCCATAAACCACATATCTGTCGCCAAGTCAGCCCCATACCACATCTCTGTCACCAAGTCAGCCCATAACCACATCTCTGTCGCCAAGTCAGCCCATAAACCACATCTCTGTCACCAAGCCAGCCCCATACCACATCTCTGTCACCAAGTCAGCCCCATAAACCACATCTCTGTCACCAAGCCAGCCCCATAAACCACATATCTGTCGCCAAGTCAGCCCCATACCACATCTCTGTCACCAAGCCAGCCCCATAAACCACATCTTGTATCCAAGTCAGCCTCATACCACATCTCTGTCACCAAGCCAGCCCCATAAAACCCACCATTTCGCCAAGCCAGCCCCATAAACCACACTATTATCGCCAAGCCAGCCCCATAAAACCACACCATTATCGCCAAGCAGTCCTATAACCACATCTCTGTCACCAAGCCAGCCCTGTAAAACCACATCTCTGTCACCAAGCCAGCCCCATAAAACCACACCATTATCGCCAAGCCAGCCCCATAAAACCACACCATTATCGCCACGCCAGTCCTGTAAAACCACATCTCTGTCACCAAGCCAGTCCTGTAAAACCACATCTCTGTCACCAAGCCAGCCCCATAAAACCACACCATTATCGCCAAGCCAGCCCCATAAAACCACACTATTATCGCCAAGCCAGCCCCATAAAACCACACCATTATCGCCAAGCCAGTCCTATAAAACCACATCTCTGTCACCAAGCCAGCCCTGTAAAACCACATCTCTGTCACCAAGCCAGCCCCATAAAACCACACCATTATCGCCAAGCCAGCCCCATAAAACCACACCATTATCGCCACGCCAGTCCTGTAAAACCACATCTCTGTCACCAAGCCAGTCCTGTAAAACCAATCTCTGTCACCATACTTCAGCACCAAAACACATCAGCCCCATAAAACCACACCATTATCCCAAGCCAGCCCCCATAAAACCACACCATTATCGCCAAGCCAGTCCTATAAAACCACATCTCTGTCGCCAAGCCAGCCCCATAGAGAGTGTAGTCACCGATGCTGACGTTGGAGTCTTCGCTCACGTTCTGGCTCATTATCTCCGTCTTCTTCAGACTGATGATGAGACCAAAGTCTGTGCGAGCATGCGCCAGGGAGCTGATTAGCTTCTGGAAACCACTAATTGTATGAAACGAGAAGGTGGCATCATCAGCAAAGAGTACTTCTCGAACCAGGATCTGATGCACTTTGGTCTTTGCACTAAGTTTGAAGTGCTTGCCGTCGGACTTAGCGTCTTTAGCGCGTAGATGGATTTCGGTATCAGATAATCTGAAAGCGTACAACAGTATGAGGGAGAAGATTTCGAAGAGTATCAGGACGAGGACGCAGTCTTGATTCCCTTTGCTTTGAGTGTGTAATGACTGAGAGAATGATCTGTTAAATCACACAGTCACCTGCACGCCATCATGTAAAGAGACGATGAAGATTCAGCAGCTTCCAGGAGTGCGAAGTGGTCTCTACTGCTAATCAGGTCAAAAGGTTTGGTCAGGTCCAAGAAGACGACGTATACAGGCTGTCTCTCTTCCAGGCTCTTCCCCTGTTGCTGTTTGCGTGAAAAGATTATATCGACGATAGATCAACCTGCCCAAAAGCTACACTGGGACTGGGGATAGACACATCTTCTGGTGTCTGCATTTCTTCACAACCACTTGGGCAAAACCTCGTTGATGGTGCTGAGCGGTGATGTGTTCTGTAAATATTACAGCTGCTGCGGTATCCCGTGTTCTTGTACAACGTGACGATGTTTGCATCTCGCATGTTTTGGGGAACTGATCCTTCCTCCTAGCATTGGCAAATAACTCATAAATATGACGCAGGAGCACTGGTTTCCCACACTAAATCATTTTACTAGGAATGCCGGAGTTGCCTGGTGCCTTGCCGTGAGCAAGTGAGTAAGTGGCCTTGCTGAGTTCGTCCTCTGTTGGGGATAGGTCCACCTCACTGAAGACAGTCAGACAGGGTGCTAGTGTGCTAGCAAGGACTGACTCAGTGACCATGTTGTCAATGGAGTACAGGTTCTGAAAGTACTCGGCTCACCTCTCCACCTGCTTGGCAAAGTATATTAATGACTTCACTGTCCTTGGACTTCAACAGAGTAGTTGATCTTGATAGCGGTGAGCTTTGTCCATCCCATCATACATGCCTTGTGCATCGCAGGATTGGAGATTCTGGCACAGGGTTTGCCAATAGTCGTTTGAGACATAAATCATAACTGCTGCGTTTCGTGTTGATTTTGTTGTCTGGTCAGTCTCCGGAATGCAGACGTGAGCAATGAATATGGATATCCTGAGGCTGTTCAGACATCAGAATTCCCCTGTCGGCTTCGCTGACGTGTGTCCAACGGAATGCGTAGCGGAACGTTTGACATCAATTTGGCTGCAAGAGCTGCGTGATACGCCATCCAATCGCCGTAGGGGTTCCAGTCTAGATCTGTGTAGGGTATACTTCTTAGCCATTTTAGTTTAGTTGTTAGTTTGGCCCATCTCCCGATCGAGCCTCTGTGACGTACTCCTTCCACTTGCTCCTGTCCAACATAGCTGCCTTGATCTCATCGATGTTTTCGAGGCCAGTGTCCCTTTTGAGAAGATCAATGAAGTCTATTGTCTTCCTGATCTCATCGATGTTTTCGAGGCCAGTGTCCCTTTTGAGAAGATCAATGAAGTCTGTTGTCTTCCTTTCCCTGTTCGCTTTCCCTCCAGTTGGCTGCCACAGTACAAGTTGTGAAGCAACTTCCTCTGGATGTCGCATACAGTGTTGTTATCTTGTCACTAACTTTAGGGAGGTATCCATATAGCTCTTCGTTAGTCATGTGCTGCTTCCAAGAGACATTTAATGCCATCCTCAACATGCGAGTATACGTCCCATCAAGACTCTTCTCCATTTGCTTTGTTAAGGTCCATGTTTCCGACAGACTCGACAGTGGATATTAAGAGACGAATCTTTAGTTCTCTTTTTTAAAGTTAGAAGTCCATATCATCTTCAGCTTGTGACATGCAGACCAAGCAAGAGCTTTTCGAACAGAGATATCTGTCTGACTGCTCTCCATCCATCCGCCCAGATACTTGAAATTGGTGACGTGCTCGATGTCTCCCCCATTGATAGATTTCATATCGTTTTCACTACTTTCGTTGTACATCATCACTTTCGTTTTCTTAGCCATCTCATCTCCCGAAGATACCCGCATATATGTATTGTGTATATATGCGCCCTCTCTCATAAGACATCAACACGCAAAGCCAGAACAAGATTGAGGCAGCCCAAATGTGGTTTCTAAAGAGAATGTTGAGAGTTCCATGGACAGCAAAGAAAACAAACGAAAGTCTTGATGGAGGCAGACACAAAAAGATCATTCATAAGGAAGATTAGGAAAAGACAGGCAACATTTATAGGCCGTTTTATGAGGAAAGGGGAATTAGAGCACCTAGTCACAACAGGGAAGCATGGGTGGAAAGAGAGCACCAGGTAGAAAATATTGGACGGACTTGCAGGATGGCCGAGGACAGAGAGGGTGGAAAATGTGCTTGCGGCGACAAGGGATAGATACAAATGGAGGGCCATGATTGCCAACGCCATGCGGCAGAGTACATGATGATGAGATGATGAATGATGATGATGATGATGATGATGTCTTAAGACAAAATAATGCAACGAAAGTCACATTTAACGGGGTGACCTATTTGAAAAAGTAAAACAGACACTTGTTTTTCAATGAAGAACATATACAATAAGAGGTGTTCTTGTTTTTTTAATTTTTTTATTTTGACAACTCGATAACATTCAATCAATTAAAAGAAAAATTTACATGGCAAGTCTGAGTCTTCCTCAACAGTGAGCAGACTGGTAACAAAATTTAAGTCAGTCCTGGATTAAATTAAGAATGTTGCTTTTTTTAGCAGTTAGGCGCCAAATGTCTTCCAACATCACGATGATAAATAAAAGATCTGATGGGATATTTAACTGCCCTACCCCTACCGCTTTCGTGTGATACATTTTTCCCAGTTCAACTTATTAATGAATTCAATATTTCTCAATATCAACTATTAGCATTATGGATCAGCTGCATTAAATTTATGAAGGTTTGTTTTCTACTTTACATTTCCAATAATTTCCCTAAAGTACATTGATCCGGTGGAAGGGAAATGAAAATTGTCCACTGGAAGGGAAATAACTCTCATATGCTTTAACAAAATAAAGCGAACAGGCAAACTGCCGAAAGTCTTTAAAGGGAACATGATTTTGGAAGGTAACACACATATTTACTAGTATATCTATGTCTATACCTACATAATACATACATGTATATATTGTGTCGTCCATCACACACACACACACACACACACACACACACACACACACACACACACACACACCACACACACACACACACACACACACAAACACACACACAACCACACACACGCACGCACGCACACATACACACACACACGTGTAAGCTGATCGTATGGAAAAGTACGCATTCCTGAAATAGCCATTGTTCGTTTCATGATGACACCTGCGTTCATCACGCTTTCTTCATTAATTCGCCCGCCCCTATCCTACCACGCACACACACACACACACACACACACACACACACACACACACACACACCACACACACACACACACACACACACACACCACACACACACACACACAGAGAGAGAGAGAGAGAGAGAGAGAGAGAGAGAGACAGAGAGAGAGAAACAGACAGACAGGCAGACAGACAGACAGACAGAAGAACAAATACAAGGATACATTTTTGTTTCGTGATGGAGTAAGATCTGTTTTCACTATATAGCGAAAACATCATGAGAAACCTAGAAGAAGACCCTGGATTAAAGATTGGAGGGAAAATGATAAACAACATTCGGTACGCAGATGACACCGTGCTAATTGCAGAAAAGAAAGGGACCTACAAAACCTTGTGAATATACTAGAAACAGAAAGCAAAGGTAAGGGGTTGGAACTAAACAGCAGGAAGACTGAAGTCATGGTGATCAGTAAAAAACATGAAATCCCCTCATGCAAAATAACAGCAAATGGCACAACCTTGATACAGGTTAATAAGTTCAAATACTTGGGAACGGTCATTTCATCAGACGGCAGATGCACATCGGAAATAGCTGGCAGAATCGGCCAAGCCAAAACAGCATTCAAGAAGATGACAAGCATTCTTACCAACAAATGCCTATCAATTAACATCAGAAAGAGAGTCCTTGAATGTTATATAGAACCAATACTGTTGTACGGATGCGAGGCGTGGACAGTCAGCAAGCAAAGCCAGAGCAGGATTGAGGCAGCCGAGATGTGATTTCTCAGAAGAATGTTGAGAGTACCATGGACAGCAAAGAAAACAAACGAGACAGTCTTGATTCAGGAGGCAGACACAAGTCGATCACTGATAAGGAAGATTAGGAAAAGACAAGCAACATTTATAGGCCATTTTATGAGGAAGGGGGATTTGGAGCACCTGGTCATAACGGGAAAGCTGGAGGGAAAGAGAGCACCGGGTAGACCCAGGGAGAGAATGCTGGACGGACTTGCAAGGTGGCTGAGGATGAAGAGGGTGGGGGAGATGCTAGGGGCAACGAGAGATAGAGATGGTTGGAAGTCCATGGTCGCCAACGCCATGCGGCAGGGCACCTGATGATGATGATGATGATGGAGTAAGCAAATAAATGCATGTCTGGCTGTTTGTTTGTTTACTTGCTTTTTTGTAGTGCAATAGTGCAGCCTACACTTTATATCAAGAAAACAGCAGTGAAATTCCCAATTCTACAGCGTGGTGCCAATACGTGTATAACATTGGTAAAGAGACGATCGACAGGGGAAAAAATGTCTGATTCCAAATATATGGACAGAATAACTGATTGACCACATACGTGATTGACGACATAACTGATTGCCTTCACAACTGATTGATTACATGACAAATTGACTATGCACAACACAACTAACTGACTACACAGCTGATTGGCATAACTGGTTGTCCACAAAACTTTAAAACTACACAATTAATTGACTACTTTATTAATTGACTACACGATTAACTGACTACACTGTACACATTGCATAACTGATTGACCACACAACTAATTGACTGATTGGCTACGCAACTGATTGACAACACATCACACAACTGATTGACTACATACTTCACAACTGATTGACGACACACCACACGGCTGATTGACGACACAACTAATTGATTACATAACTGATTGGCTACACACTAAACAACTGATTGACGACACAACTGACCAATTACAAGATGACTGATTGAAAGATGGTTGCCGTGAGGTCCGTGTTCTTTTTGCGCGACATAAATTATGGCCAATGTATTTTAGTCTTGTTGATATCTACTAGTAGTTTTCTGGTGGTATCAAGTTCTTCCAGGACACTGTCATTAGTTCTTCTGTCTGTCCATTTGACACGTAGTAGTCTCCTATAAAACTACATCTCTGCTGCCTTGATTTTTCTGCAATCAGTCTTTCTCACAGTCCAGGCTTCGCAGCCATAAATCACAACTGGCCAGATCAAACATTTTAGAAGTCTAACTTTCAGGCTACTTGGTATGCCTCTGACTTTCCAGAGGTTGTTGAGTGGGACCAATTTTTGCTTTGCCATTCCAATTCTTATTTTGATGTCTTTGGTGCAGGTTCCATCATAAGTTTTTACAGAGATATTTGAAATCCTTACATTTTCTAAAAGAACTTTTGTTAATTGTGATGTCATGATTGTTTTCAGTGTCTTTGCACTTTTGTTTTCTTGGCGTTCAAGTTTAGACCAGCCTTTTTGCCTGCTGCATCTACCCTGTATAGAATTTTTTTTATGCTGGTAATGTTGTCTGCTTATAGCGCAGTATCATCGGCATAGCACAGGTTTGTAGGATTTTTTTCCTCCCATCTTTATGCTCATGTCTTCTATGTTAGCATCTCTCATGACTTGCCACAGTCAGTATGAACTCGCAAATAACAGCTTTGTTTAGATCACCCCTCTCTTTGTGCCAGACCTGGAAATTCCGCGTGGGTTTGTAAGATGCACACACATGCAACCGAAACTAGCAACCTCCTCGCATCACTTTTAATTCTCTAAATAGAGAAATAGGAAAGTGGTGGGAAATGGCGTCCATAGGCACATTTGACCTCGCTGCATTTGATATCTGCTTGAAGCGATGATAATAGAAACGGGTGAGGTGCAGGTGAGAGAGAAGGTTGTGCCTCCTCCTTCCTCTCTGTGTCTGTCTGTGCCTGTTTTGTCTGTCTGTCTCTCTCTCTCGGCCTCTCGGTTTCTCTCTCTCTCTCTTTCTCTTTCTCTCTCTCCCTCTCTATTTCTATCTTTGTCTTTGTCTCTGTCTCGGTCTGTCTGTCTGTCTCTGTCTCTCTGTCTCTGTCTCTCTGTCTCTCCCCCCCCCCCCTCTCAACTGATATATTTCGCCACGCGTACATTGCTTGTTTACCCTTTGAAATGTGTATTTTATTGACTTTTGTTTTGCTTATATACAAAAAATATCATCACCTGCTTTCCTTTAACCCTGCTTTCAGTTTTTCTCCATTCTTGAAATTTTTTTAAATTTCATATCGATTGGAGGAGTGTCTTGTCTGTCTGTCTGTCTGTCTGTCTGTCTGTGTCACCGTGTCTGTGACAAATGAATCCTTTTCAGCGATGTGGCGTCAGCATGACAACCACAGGACGGTTTGCCACTACGCTCTAAGAAGGAATAGTAGTTCTGCAACTTGGAAACATGTGCTCAGCACCACACAAACTCTCTGTGGGACTCGCTGAAGGATCTCCACCTTCTCCACTTCTCTACAATCATCATCATCATCATCAGGTGCCCTGCCGCATGGCGTTGGCGATCAAGGACTTCCATCTGTCTCTATCTCTCATTGCCCCTAGCATCTCTCCCACCCCCCTCATCCCCAGCCACTCTGCAAGTCCGTCCAGCATTTTCTCCCTGGGTCTACCCGGTGCTCTCTTTCCCTCCAGCTTTCCCGTTGTGACCAGGTGCTCCAAATCCCCCTTCCTCATAAAATGGCCTATAAATGTTGCCTGTCTTTTCCTAATCTTCCTTATGTGTAATCTACTTGTGTCTGCCTCCATCAACACTGTCTCGTTTGTTTTCTTTGCTGTCCATGGAACTCTCAACATTCTTCTTAGAAACCACATCTCGGCTGCCTCAATCTTCTTCTCTACAATGTACATACAAAAGGACTTGCTGACCTAAATAACAACGGACCCTGCCGTATACTTACTTTTACTGACGACGGTCTCATCCACAAGAAAGGTGAAAATGCACTAGAAAGAAACAGAGCAGTCCAAGTTAATTAAACAACGTAAATCTGTGACGTCAAGAAACCGGATCGGCAGTTAATCCTACAAAGCACAGGTGCTGTTCGCACCCTTGATAACAAAGCAGCCACGTTCCAAGGAACCAGGAACCAGGAAAAAGTAACACTCAGCAGATTTCCACAGAGGAATGGAATGTGTTCAGACTTTTCGTGAAAGGGAAATAAAGAAAATGTGAAGAAATGAAAAAGACAGAGAACGGTGAAGGATGTCGCACTGTTTACGTGTTTGTTTGTGGTTTGCTTGGTGTGTGATATCCGTATGTCTTCAAGTTTGTCATAGTAGTTCTCTGTCTTTTTGTTTTGTTTTGTGTTTGTGTGGTTTGGGGTGCGTGTGTGTACGTGTATGAGTGTGTTTTATGTTTTCGTATTTCTTCTTGTTTTGTTTTGTTTCGTTATCTTTTGTTTACTTGCGGATTTACTGTACGGTTTCCTGGCATGTGTGTGTGTGTGTGTGTGTGTGTGTGTGTGTGTGTGTGTGTGTGTGTGTGTGTTGTTGTGTGTGTGTGTGTTGTGTGTGTGTGTGTGTGTGTTGTGTGTGTGTGTGTGTTTGTGTGTGTGTGTGTGTGTGTGTGTGCGTGGTGTGTGTGTGTGTGTGTGTGTGTGTGTGTGTGTGTGTGTGTGTGTGTGTGTGTGCGTTTGTGTGTGTTTACTGTTATTTCTTATTTCTTATTCGTTTTTTTTATTCTACCTATTCATTATATTTTCCTCAGGTG
This sequence comes from Monoplex corrugatus, assembly GCA_030674185.1. Lineage (NCBI taxonomy): Eukaryota > Metazoa > Mollusca > Gastropoda > Littorinimorpha > Ranellidae > Monoplex > Monoplex corrugatus. Next base: position 79,663,320 of record JAPXFY010000013.1, on the reverse strand, counting down.
TGTGTGTGTTCGTGTGTGTGTGTGTGTGTGTGTGTGTGTGTGTGTGTGTGTGTGTGTGTGTGTGTGTGTGTGTGTGTGTGTTGTTGTTGTTGTGTTGTTGTTGTTGTTGTTGTTGTTATTTCTTATTTCTTATTGTTTTTGTTGTTGTTTTTTACCTATTCATTATACATGTATTTTTCTCAGGTGTGTATGATATACAGCGGAGGCAATGTGTTATATTAATAGATGGGAAGGGTTGTGATGTGAGGCAAGTTTATAGTTATTGGCTGGTTGTGTTTTCTTTCAGTCCCTTTTTTAATTTTTGTTTTTAAAGATGTGATACACAAATACACATGTCATTATAATGTAACCCAGATTTTTTCCGGAGTCAGACTAATACAAATATTAAATAAGATTAAAAAAAAAACCCGCTAGGTAGAACCTCAGGACTTGACCAATTCGTGAGTTTATGTGCAGGCTCGAAGCTTGTGCCATGATTATTTTTATCTTCTCCATCACATGGCACCAGTGGCGTCAGTGTGTATGGAATTCATTCCGAGCGCGAAGAGGTTATCTTGAGAAATTGAAACTGAAACTGAAACTGAAACAACTGAAACAGTGACAAAGATGTGTTAGCGAAGATTATCTCAGCTGTTTCTGGGCGGATCTTTAACCAAGTTGAGTCAATGATGTGGACTGCGTAGGGGTAGCTAGTGCAAAAGTTTGGAAGTCATGGCACTAAAGTCAAAGTCACACTGGCCAAAAAGGTGTCAGAAAATAACACTTTTTGGTGAAGATGTGTAAACGGTGCTTTCTTGGGAACTTATGAAAATAGACACGTTCTGCTTTCACTGATATGACAGTCTACTATTGTCGTCGTTTCTTGTCAAGTTTTATTTCCCTCAATGCTTCTTCAAGGTCACAGTGACCTTGAGAAATACAGGATACAGATTTTCTTCTGAGCAGCAAAATTTGAAATGGGATTTTCTCAGCTATTTGTAATTAGAGCATTTTGATTTTTGGCAGAACCACTGTAGCATATGGGCACTCTCAATCGACGCTTCGGATATGGTCCAGCCATGTAAATAAATATTCTTTTATTATAAGTGATCATTGCCATTTGTATGAATAGCAACATCACCATTAAGATTAAAGTATACATAATTACTATAATGCCGTTAATGATGCCTTAAGGCGGGTCAGAAATGTCAAAGTTTAAATGACTTTTGTACAACTTCAAGGTCAGGACTACAAGATAACTGCAATCATGCTTTTACCAATTACACGACACAGACAATGTATAACACTTGCACGACTACATCCACTCATTTATGCCCTCAGGCACAGCACATTTAAACACACACACATCACACACCACACACACACACACACACACACACACACACACACCACACACAACACACCACACCACCACAGCAACACAATCAAACACCACACACAACACTCACACACACCACAACACAACACCACAACTCAAACACACACACACACATTTCAAACCACACTCACACACATCAAACACACAACTGCTTCAAACACATACACTCTCCAAACAACAACATCAACACACATACATGCTCTCAAACACATACACTCTCTCAAACAACAACATCAAACACACATACATGCTCTCAAACACATACACTCTCTCAAACAACAACATCAAACACACATACATGCTGTCAAACACATACACTCTCTCAAACAACAACATCAAACACACATACATGCTCTCAAACACATACACTCTCTCAAACAACAACATAAACACACATACATGCTGTCAAACACATACACTCTCTCAAACAACAACATGAAACACACATACATGCTGTCAAACACATACACTCTCTCAAACAACAACATGAAACACACATACATGCTGTCAAACACATACACTCTCTCAAACAACACACATAAACACACATACATGCTGTCAAACACATACACTCTCTCAAACAACAACATCAAACACACATACATGCTGTCAAACACATACACTCTCTCAAACAACAACATCAAACACACATACATGCTGTCAAACACATACACTCTCTCAAACAACAACATCAAACACACATACATGCTGTCAAACACATACACTCTCTCAAACAACAACATCAAACACACATACATGCTGTCAAACACATACACTCTCTCAAACAACAACATCAAACACACATACATGCTGTCAAACACATACACTCTCTCAAACAACAACATCAAACACACATACATGCTGTCAAACACATACACTCTCTCAAACAACAACATCAAACACACATACATGCTCTCAAACAACAACATCAAACACACATACATGCTGTCAAACACATACACTCTCTCATAAACACTGTCTCAAACAACATTCTCAAATACAGGTACTCTTTCAAACACACGCACTATTTCAAACACATATGTCTTTCAAATACACACGCTATCACAAACACATATGTCTTTCAAACCCACACGCTATCACAAACACATATGTCTTTCAAACACACACGCTATCACAAACACATATGTCTTTCAAACACACACGCTATCACAAACACATATGTCTTTCAAACACACACGCTATCACAAACACATATGTCTTTCAAACACACACGCTATCACAAACACATATGTCTTTCAAACACACGCCACTATTTCAAACACATATGTCTCTCAAACACACACGCTATCACAAACACATATGTCTTTCAAACACACACGCTATCACAAACACACATACTCACTCTAAAGCACACGCTCATACACACACTTTCTCAAACAGACACACTCTCTCACAAACACACTCACTCTCTCTAAAGCACTCTGTCTCTCTCATGCATACTGTCCTTTCCAAACACATTAGTACGCATATGCACCTCCTTCCCGTACATTTGCTTTAAAAATTTAGTTTATAATTCTTGGCAATGTATGGCTCACTACAAACTGCATGCATTATGTTGCTGATTTATGGTAAGTCACAGCTGAGAAGTTGTTCGAGTTTTCGCCTTTTGGTCTGTGTATTTGTGTGTGTGTGTGTGTGTTTTGTTTTTTTATTCAGTCTTTTGCAGATTTTGATCTTTCCTTTAATTTAACACGTAATATGGATGCTTTATGATAAATTACACAGTTGATTATGAAATTAAAGAGAAATGAAAACGAAGTTTGAGACAGATAATGCTTCATATGATCACACATTTGTCTCACCAATAATCTCCGAGCGGTGGGATTATCTCTGTCGAGAAAATAATTATATTTTCAAGTGGTACAATCACGAGTATTTTCTTTAAAATGAATGCGTGAAGAACTCTAAATTGTAATAAATCTTGTTTCGGTACATTGACAGACCTCAACACGGATGTGTTGTTGCTGTTCGTTTACTGCTTTCTGGAAAACAACAAGCAGATTTTCTTCCTTGTCTAATGAGCATGTGTATGATAGTCTGCCCTCCAATGTCTGACTCATTCAGTCAGCTACTGACGCCAAATAAACGTCTCAGGAACAAATAACAGCTGATGTTCCTAGTGTCTTAAGTATTACTCATTTCAGTCACGCCTTACTGTTTCTGGCAAACAGTGATAAATAACGTCTCAGGAACAAATAGGGAGAGCTAGACAACAGAAGGTCTTCAGAGAAGTAACCCCCTTTAGACAAGTGTTTCGGCCCTGAACTCCTTACACTCTCGGGGTCATGACTCCTGGATGCCCTTCTGCTGTTGCCTTTTTTTTTTTTTTTCCCCACGCCGGGAGCGAACCTGGGCGATTCTGCGCTTCAGAACTGCGGTACGCGGTTTTACCAATGTGCTAACGGGGCACACATCATCTGTAGGGAATTTAATCTTATGAAGTTCACTTTTGGTTCCTCCTTGCCCAGATCCAGCTTGAGCTCCTTTCTGCTGCCTCTGCCATCGCTTTAAGGGCTCTAGTCCTCTTCTTCCCAGAAATGGCGAGTTGTTTCATGAGATCATAAGCGGAGGTGCCCACAAACCCTCTTGCCCCGACCTCTATGGCGAAGATTTTGACCCCAGATCTGCTTTCTTCAGGGTGCTGGCAAGACCGGCGTATTTTTCGGTCTTGTAGATATGTGCTTCTTCCATTCTGCTTTCGTATGGCACAGTGAGTTCTATCAGAATCACTTGTTTCGAGGAGTCAGAGTGGAGAGCGATGTCTGGTCTCATGCCTGTCTTGCTGATGACATCTGGGTAATTTCTCCACTCTGGGAGGTCTGCTGTACACTCCCAGTCGACTGCTCCATCCAGAAGACCCTTTGGCAATGTGCTGGTTGTCATAGCACTTTCGGCCAGACCTGTTTCCCTCCTGCTTTGTAGAACGTTGTCATAGCAATTGGTGCGTTTGGGGTCATGGTTTTTTCGCTAACCACGTCTGTGATCACTTTCAGAACTTGGTTGTGGCCTCCATGTATACCTTCCTTGGGCTAGCGCTACTTTGCAAGAGCTTAGGACATGTTCCACTGTTTGTTTCTTCTGACAGAGCGGACATGCTGGGTCGTCTGATTTCCCCCATTTCACTAAGTTTGCATTCGAGGGGAGCAGGTCATATACAGATCTGAGGAGGAACCTTAGTGTGTTTTATTGTGTTATTGTAGTGTTTTACTGTGTTATTGTATGTGTTTATTGTTATGTTGTTTTCATGTTGTATGTTTTATGTGTTATGTTTTTATGTTATTTTTTAGTTTTTGTTTTTTGTGTTTGTAGGTGTTACTGTGTTTGTGTTTTTTGTTTATTATGTTTTAGTTATTTAGTGTTTTATGGTATGTGTGTTTTATGTGTTTGTATGTGTTTATGTGTTGAGTGTTTTTTGTTGTAGTTTATTGTGTTGTTGTTTTATGGTATTAGGGTTTAGTGTATGGTTGTTTTCGTTTATTATGTGTTTATTGGTTGTAGTTTTTGTTATTGTTGGTTTACTGTGTTTAGTGTTTTTGTATGTAGTTTATGTGTTGTAGTTTTTGTGTATGTATGTTTTTGTTAGTGTTTACGTGTTTGTTTTTTTATGTATTGATGTTTCTGTGTATGTTTGTTATTTATGTAGTGTTACTGTATGTGTTCGTTTTGTGTTTACTGGTTGTAGGTTTTATTATAGTTTCGTGTTAGGTTTATTATTTTGTTTACGGTATGTATGTTTCTGTGTAGTTCTTATTTATGTTTACGTTATTGGGTTTTCGTTGATGTTTTATAGTTTTTCGTGAGTTTTACGTTGGGGTATGTGTTTATTGTTGTTTTTTATGTGTTTTGTGTTTAGTTATTTTATGTTTTTATGTTTTGTTTTGTTTAGTGTTTTATGTGTTTTATGTGTTTTAGTGTTTATGTGTTTTTGTGTTTTTAGTGTTTAGTGTTTTATGTTTTATGTGTTTTATGTTTTGTGTTTTAGTTTTGTGTTAGTGTTTTTACTGTTTATGTGTTTACTGTGTTATTGTATTTTTTGTGTTATGTTGTTTTTATTGTTTTTATGTTTTATTGTATGTTGTTTATTTGTTTTTTTGTTTTTAGTGTTTTTGTGTTTGTTGTTTTACTTGTTATTGTAGTGTTTTTTGTTATTTAGTGTTTTACTGTTTTTGTTTTTAGTGTTTGTGTGTTTTGTTTTTATGTTTTATGGTTTTTTGGTTTTATGTGTTTACTGTTTATGTGTTTGTGTTTGTTTTTAGTGTTTATGTTTATGTATGTTTATTTTATGTTGTTTTACTGTGTTGTAGTGTGTTTTACTGTGCTATGTGTGTTTACTGTTATGTATGTTTACTGTGTTATTGTTTGTTTTGTTTTTGTGTTTTAGTGTTTTATGTTTTATTTTATTTTTTATGTTGTGTTTGTTTTGTATGTTTTATGTGTTAGTTGTTTTTTATTGTTGTTTTTTGTGTTTGTTATGTGTTTAGTGTTATGGTTATTTATGTTTTACTTTTATGTGTGTTTACTGTATTGTGTTTTACTGTGTTATGTAGTGTTTACTGTGTTATTGTACGTGTTTTTGTGTTATTGTAGGTGTTTTACTGTGTTATTGTAGTGTTTACTGTGTTATTGTAGTGTGTTTTATGTGTTATTGTAGTGTTTTACTGTGTATTGTAGGTGTTTTACTGTGTTATGGTAGTGTTTTACTGTGTTATTGTAGGTGTTTTACTGTGTTATTGTAGTTTTTACTGTTATTGTAGTGTTTACTGTGTTATTGTAGTGTGTTTTACTGTGTGTGTTTAGTGTTATTTAGTTTTTAGTGTTATTGTATTGTTTTTCTGGTTGTGTTGTTTTACTGTGTTATTTAGTGTGTTTACTGTGTTATTGTAGTGTTTTACTGTGTTATTGTAGTGTTTTTACTGTGTTTATTGTAGTGTGTTTTACTGTGTTATTGTAGTGTTTTACTGTGTTATTGTATGGTTTACTGTGTTATTGTAGTGGTTTTACTGGTGTTATGTAGTTGTTTTACTGTGTTATTGTAGGTGTTTTACTGTGTTATTGTAGTGTGTTTTACTGTTTTGTAGTGTGTTTTACTGTGTTATTGTAGTGTTTTTACTGTGTTTATTTGTATGTGTTTTACTGTGTATTGTAGTGTGTTTTACTGTGTTATTGTAGTGGTTTTTACTGGTTATTTGTGTTTTTACTGTTTTTATGTGTTTTATGTGTTATTGTAGTGTTTTATGTGTTATTGTAGTGTTTTACTGTGTATTGTAGTGTGTTATGTGTTATTGTAGGTTCGTGTAGTAGTGTTTTACTGTGTATGTAGTGTTTTACTGTTATTGTATGTGTTGTTTTTATGTTTTATGTTATGTGTTTTACTGTGTATGTGTGTTTATGGTTATTGATGTTTTATGTTTTATGTGTTTACGTATTAGTTTACTGTGTATTGTGTTTTGTGTTGTAGTTTACTTTATGTATGTTTACGTTTATTGTAGTGTTTTATGTGTATTTATGTGTTTACGTTATTGAGTGTTTATGTTTATGAGTTTCTGTGTATGTATTTTACTGTTATTGTAGGTTTACTTTATGTGTGTTACTGTGTATGAGGTTTATTGTATTGTTGTTTACTTATTAGGTTTTAGTTATTGGTTTATGTGTTTGTAGTGTGTTTATGTTATTATTTATGTTATTGATGTTTACTGTTATTAGTGTTAGTTATTGAGTGTTTACTGTATTAGTTTACTGGTAGTAGTTTTCTGTTTATTGTAGTGTTTTGTGTTTGTATGTTTACTGTGTATAGTGTTTACTGTTTTTGTTTTATGTATGTATGTGTTTTGTTTATGTATGTTTACGTTTATGTAGTTTTACTGTGTATTGATGTTTACTGTTTGATGTTACTTTATTGTATTTACTGTTGTATGTTTATGTTATTGTTTTGTATTGTATTTTACTTTAGTGTGTTTTCTGTTTATTTAGTGTTTGTTAGTGTTTATGTTTATTGTATGTTTTTACTGTGTTATGTGTTACTGGTTATTTTGTTTTACTTATTATGTTTACTGTTTGTGTTTACGTGTATAGGTTTACTGTTATGTAGTTTTCTGTTTATGTATTTTATGTGTTATTGTAGTTTTACTGTGTTTGTATGTTTATGTTATGATGTTTATGTTTATTGAGTTTACTGTTTTGTGTGTTTTATGTTTTGTTACGTATATGTTATTTATGTAGTGTTACGTTATTAGTGTTTTTTTATGATGTTACTGTTATATTTTTGTTATGTAGGTTTTGTTTATGTTGTAGTTTTTTATGTTTATTGGTTTATGGTATTGTAGTTTTACTGTGTGTATGTTTTGTTTATTGTAGTGTTTTTACTGTGTATTGTAGTGTTTTTATTTTTTATAGTGTTATTGTATTTAGTGTTTTAGTGTACTGTGTTATTGTAGTGTTTTACTGTGTTATTGTATGTGTTTTACTGTGTATTTATGTGTTTTACTGTGTTATTGTAGTGTTTTACTGTGTTATTGTAGTTGTTTTACTGTGTTGTATGTGTGTTTTACTGTGTTTATTGTAGTGTGTTTTACTGTGTTATTGTGTGTGTGTTTTACTGTTTGTTATTGTAGTGTGTTTTACTGTGTTATTTGTAGTGTTTTACTGTGTTATTGATGTGTGTTTTACTGTGTTATTGTAGTGTGTTTTACTGTGTTATCATAGTGTGTTTTACTCTGTTATCATAGTGTGTTTTACTGTGTTATCATAGTGTGTTTTACTGTTATTGTAGTATGTTTTACTGTGTTATTGTAGTGTGTTTTACTGTGTTATTGTAGTGTGTTTTACTGTGTTATTGTAGTGTGTTTTGCTGTGTTATTGTACTATTTTTGTTGTGTTTTTGGAGTGTGTTTTACTGTGTTATTGCAGTGTGTTTTACTGTGTTATTGTACTATTTTTGTTGTGTTATTGTAGTGTTTTTACAGAATTATTGCATTACACTGTGTTATTGTTCTGTGTCTATTGTATTATTGTAGTGTTTTACTATTGTTGTAGTGTTTTACTATTAATAATATTGTAGTGTTTTTACTGTATTATTGTAGTGTTTTTATTATATTGTCATAGTGTGTTTACTGTACTACTCTTGTGTGTTTTGTTGTGGTATTCAAGTTTAGATTTTCATATTACCAGACGTGTTTTACTATATTGCTGAAGCGTATTAAACAATTTTTTAAAGATTTATTTCATGATATTATGTTTTTTTCATGGTGTTACCCAATGTGCTTTGTGCTGTGCTATTCAAATATATTTCACCGTATCTGTCAAGCGTGTTTTACTGTACAAACCAAGTGCAATTTCCTGTATTAATCAAGTGTTATTTCCCTGTATTTTTAGAGACGGGGTGATATCATCGTCGGCATCCCACAGCAAAGCTTTCATCTGCAGCCAGCCGACGTGGTGTTCATGTTGCACATGTCCTCTTCTATCACGGTGATGGAATTCAGGGAAAACGTGCTGACCTTCATGCGGTCTTTCTTCAAAGCCAACAGTCGCACTCTCTGGTCGCTACCATAACATTCAGCGGTGAACCGGCGTTTTGGTCGGTCCTGTGGGAGTACGTGCGAACCTTGACTGAGGTGAGGTCACATCTTGCAGGCATTAGATGGTGAAGGAACCACAATAGACTACATATTGGTGTGAAAGGATAGGATAGTGTTGGGTTGGATGATGGATGGCTATTGGGTGAATCAGTGGTCGATGGAGAAACAGGTATGGGTTGGATAATGGATAGGTGATAGACGGTGGATAGATGATGGACAGTGGACAAACAGAGGATGGATAATGGATAGGCAGATGATGTATACTGGATAGACAAATGTGGATAGCTAGACAGTATCATTATGACGGATGGATAGTGGATAGACAAATGATTGAAGCTGAACAGTATCCTTATTACCTGAGAAAAAAAAGACTGGTCAGATTTCTATTTTTATCTTTCCCCGTTCCCATGGGAGCTTCAGTAGCGATTTGGGTGTAATTTTCATTGTACTTGGAAGAGGAGATAGGCACCACCAAATCTGCACTAAGCCTATTGAAAGGACTTAAGCTTGAACCCACGAAGATGGAGCTCGTGAGCCCTGTGTTAACAGTGCTCCCACGAAAGAGAAAATGTTGATTTCAAACCCCTGAATTGC
>JAPXFY010000013.1:79641250-79646250 GCA_030674185.1 Monoplex corrugatus | reverse complement strand
GGTGACTGTTGTGTATGTGCTTTGTACCCTTGTGTTCTGGTTGTTGTTTGTGACTGTTGTGTATGTGCTTTGTACCCTTTCGGTTGTTGTTGGTGACTGTTGTGTATGTGCTTTGTACCCTAGTGTTCTGGTTGTTGTTTGTGACTGTTGTGCATGTGCTTTGTACCCTTTTGGTTGTTGTTGGTGACTGTTGTGTATGTGCTTTGTACCCTTTCGGTTGTTGTTTGTGACTGTTGTGTATGTGCTTTGTACCCTTTCGGTTGTTGTTTGTGACTGTTGTGTATGTGCTTTGTACCCTTGAGTTCTGGTTGTTGGTGGTGACTGTTGTGTATGTGCTTTGTACCCTTGAGTTCTGGTTGTTGGTGGTGACTGTTGTGTATGTGCTTTGTACCCTTGTGTTCTGGTTGTAGTTTGTGACTGTTGTGTATGTGCTTTGTACCCTTTCGGTTGTTGTTTGTGACTGTTGTGTATGTGCTTTGTACCCTTGAGTTTTTGTTCTTGGTGGTGACTGTTGTGTATGTGCTTTGTACCCTTGTGTTCTGGTTGTTATTGGTGACTGTTGTGTATGTGCTTTGTACCCTTGTGTTCTGGTTGTTATTGGTGACTGTTGTGTATGTGCTTTGTACCCTTTTGTTCTGGTTGTTGTTGGGTGACTGTTGTGTATGTACTTTGTACCCTTTTGTTTTGGTTGTTGTTGGGTGACTATTGTGTATGTACTTTGTACCCTTTTGTTCTGGTTGTTGTTGGGTGACTATTGTGTATGTGCTTTGTACCCTTTTGTTTTGGTTGTTGTTGGGTGACTATTGTGTATGTGCTTTGTACCCTTTTGTTTTGGTTGTTGTTGGGTGACTATTGTGTATGTGCTTTGTACCCTTTTGGTTGTTTTTGTGACTGTTGTGTATGTGCTTTGTACCCTTGAGTTCTGTTTGTTGTTGGTGACTGTTGTGTATGTGCTTCGTACCCTTTTTGTTTGTTGTTGGTGATTGTTGTGTATGTGTTTTGGGCCCTTTTAGTTGCTGTTGGTGACTGTTGTGTTGTGCTTTGTACCTTTTGGTTGTTGTTGGTGACTGTTGTGTATATGCTTTGTACCCTTTTGGTTGTTGTTGGTGACTGTTGTGTTGTGCTTTGTACCCTTTTGGTTGTTGTTGGTGACTGTTGTGTTGTGCTTTGTACCCTTTTGGTTGTTGTTGGTGACTGTTGTGTTGTGCTTTGTACCCTTTTGGTTGTTGTTGGTGATTGTTGTGTATGTGTTTTGTGCCCTTTTAGTTGTTGTTGGTGACTGTTGTGTTGTGCTTTGTACCCTTTTGGTTGTTGTTGGTGACTGTTGTGTATGTGCTTTGTACCCTTTTGGTTGTTGTTGGTGACTGTTGTGTATGTGCTTTGTACCCTTTTGGTTGTTGTTGATAACTGTTGTATATGTTCTTTGTACCCTTTTGGTTGTTGTTGATGACTGTTGTCTATGTTCTTTGTACCCTTTTGGTTGTTGTTGATGACTGTTGTGTATGTGCTTTGTACCCTTTTGGTTGTTGTTGATGACTGTTGTGTATGTGCTTTGTACCCTTTTGGTTGTTGTTGATGACTGTTGTGTATGTTCTTTGTACCCTTTTGGTTGTTGTTGATGACTGTTGTCTATGTTCTTTGTACCCTTTTGGTTGTTGTTGATGACTGTTGTGTATGTGCTTTGTACCCTTTTGGTTGTTATTGGTGACTGTTGTGTATGTGCTTTGTACCCTTTTGGTTGTTATTGGTGAATGTTGTGTATGTGCTTTGTACCCTTTTGGTTGTTGTTGATGACTGTTGTGTATGTGGTTTGTGCCCGTTTGGTTGTTGTTGGTGAATGTTGTGTATGTGCTTTGTACCCTTTTGGTTGTTGTTGGTGACTGTTATGTATATGCTTTGTACCCTTTTGGTTGTTGTTGGTGAATGTTGTGTATGTGCTTTGTACCCTTTTGGTTGTTGTTGGTGACTGTTGTGTATATGCTTTGTACCCTTTTGGTTGTTGTTGGTGAATGTTGTGTATGTGCTTTGTACCCTTTTGGTTGTTGTTGGTGACTGTTGTGTATGTGCTTTGTACCCTTTTGGTTGTTGTTGGTGAATGTTGTGTATGTGCTTTGTACCCTTTTGGTTGTTGTTGGTGAATGTTGTGTATGTGCTTTGTACCCTTTTGGTTGTTGTTGGTGACTGTTGTGTATGTGCTTTGTACCCTTTTGGTTCTTGTTGGGTGACTGTTGTGATAAATGATAGGATTTGGCGCCTTATAAATGTCATTATTATTATTATTATTATCATTATTATTATTAACACACACACACGTCAACACACACACACACACACACACACACAACACACACACACACACACACACACACACACACACACACACACACACACACACACACACACCACACACAAACGGTCTTTATTTCCCTTTTTGTGTGTGTTGTCTAATTCTTTAAACGTTTAATTCTTTTGCTGTGTCTTATTTTTTGTTGGTTTTTATAAGTAGATTACATACCAAGAGGTATATGCAAGCTGCCCAATGTGTTAGTACGAGCTCGTATCTCTACCACTGGAAATCAAAGTTACATTTGATTTTTTTTCTCTCTCGCTCTCCATCACTTATGTCTATCTTACACACATATGTTCTCTCTCTCCTCTTCCTCTCTCTCTCTCTCTCTCTCTCTCTCTCTCTCACTCACTCACTCATTTACACATACATACACACACACGCGCGCGCGCGCTCGCACACACGCACATACGCACAGAGAAAGAGAGAAGTGGGGGTGTTGTTGTTGTCGCTGTTTTTATATTTTCAGTATATTTGAGTTGATTGTTTTAATTCTTTCAATGCAGCTAAAATGTGCTGAGAATTGCCCATGTAATAAAATCGTGTCTATAAAAGCGACATTCATTGGTTGAGAAATGTCGGCAGGCTTTTTGAAAGGAGGGGCAGAAATTGTGATAATGTTTGGCCCAGTTGTCTTTGTTGCTCACATTTCACAGCCCGATATCTAATTCTTTTCTTTGTACTTGTCTTTATTCTCCATATCACATTTCACGGCTCGATGTCAACATCTCTAATTGTGAGGCAGATCACAGCAGATTGTCTTTTCTTTTCGTTCTTCTCTCTCCTTTGTTTGGATTGTTATAGATATACATTTTGTTCCCGGTCGTCTTTTTTTTTTTTCCTTTTTTTTTTTTTTTTTGTCTGTCTTTATTCCTTCTTTTCTTGCTTGTTTCTTTCTTCGTGTCATTGAGTAATACAGTACTTTGAAAGTTTGTAGTCCAAAACAAGTGTGAGTGCCCGTGTTCAAGCACACAGGAACCAGAAAAAACACGAAAACAGAATCAGAACACGTATACATATTGTGTGCACAGTATTGCAGACATGTCTTGTCTGGTTGTATTAAATACGCGTTCTGATTCTTTTTTCGTGGGATTTTTTTTTTTCCTAGTTCCTTTTTGAAGGTTTGTGTTATATATGTAGTGCAGCAAGAACTCGCTGAACGACAAGTCAAATGGGAAATCGTGCTACTACCCTAGAGTACTGAAGTGTTTTGAAGTTTGAAGCAGAAGTTTGTTGTGTGCGCAACACGGCAGATATGTCATGTGACTCCAGTTAAAATTTCTGTTGCCTTTGTGTTGAATCTTTGTGTTACGTCCGTGTGCTAAGTCTTTGTGTTGTCTCTGTGTTGTTTTCATGTTAAATCTTTGTGTTGTCTTTCTGGTAACCCTGCGCTGAGTCTTTGTGATAAGCGTTTGTGTCTTTGTGGCAAGTGTTTGTTGTAAGTCTTTGTGTTTTCTGTCTTTGTGTTCAGATTTTAAGGTCAATCTTTGGGTTATGACTTGTGTTGTGTCGTTGTGCTGTCCTTAAGATAGATTTTTGTGCTGCCTTTATGTTGTGTCTTTGTCTGAGTCTTTCAGATAAGTCTGTGTGTTATGTCTTCATGTTGTATCTTTGTGTTAAGTCCTCTGTTACGTCTTTGTCTCAAGTCTTTGTGTTGTCTTTATGCTCAGCCTTCATGTTGATTCTTTGCGTTGATTCTTTGTGCTGTCTTTGTGTTCATTCTTTGGGCTGTCTTTGTGTAGAGTATGTAGGCTATGTTAAGTCTTTGTGTTAAATCTTTTTGCTCAGTCTTTGTGCTAAGTCTATGTAATCTTTAACCTAAGTCTGTGTGTTGCGCCTTTGTGTTAAGTCTTTGTGCTAAATCTGTGCTACGTCTTTGTGTTAAGTCTTCACAATAAGTCTTTGTCTCGAGTGTATGTGCTAAGTCTTTGTTTTTAGTCTCTGTGTTACGTTTTTATGCCAAGTTTTGTGTTGTCTTCGTGACGTCTTTGTATTCAGCCACATACTCAAAAGTCATCTCTGCTTTGACTGATTTGGTTCAGTTTTTAGGTCGACACCCACCTCAGGTGATATGGCCAACGGGGATAACCATCCACGGAAGTGGGGGAAGGGGGGGGGGCTTATCTAATCCTATACTGACACCACCAGAACAACAATGATGTTAAGATGGGACAGTGAGATAGATGGCCAGTTTTAATGTAGTAGTGGGGGAAGGGGGGCTTATCTAATCTATACTGACACCACCAGAACAACAATGATGTTAAGATGGGACAGTGAGAAGGCCAGTTTTAATGTAGCCCAGCCCGGGATTCGAACCCACAACCATTAGCATGTGAATCCCACGCTCAAACCAACTGAGCTACTGGGGCCTGATTCATATCCTGTGACTCAGCTCTCACTTATGTTCAGCATCATTCGTTCTTGTATAACTTAAAACTCAGGCATGTGGGGGTGTGAAACACTCTTAGGTAGTAAGTAGACCCCTGAGATGAGATGGGTATAGAGTTATTCTGAATTAGTCTGAGGTAATCATTCATAAGAAAGATTAGGAAAAGACAGGCAACAGTTATAGGCCATTTTATGAGGAAAGAGGAATTAGAGCACCTGGTCACAACAGGAAAGCTAGAGGGAAAGAGAGCGCCAGGTAGACCAG
>JAPXFY010000013.1:79631250-79636250 GCA_030674185.1 Monoplex corrugatus | reverse complement strand
ATCGCTTCCAATGTCGGCTCCTGGAAAGCTCCTGGTCTTTGCGATGTTAACACTTGACTGGAAGCGTCTTTGAACCATGATGTAGTCGATCTGACTGTGGTATTTTTCTCCTGGGCTGTGCCATGTCCAGCGTCTAGATGGTTTGTGTGGACCGAACGTGTTCACCACCCTCAGGTCGTTGTAACTGGCGAATTCTAGGAGCCTTAAACCTCTTTCGTTGGTCTCAGGGTTGCAGTATTGGCCACATATCCCTTTCCAGTTATTGTGTTCATCCTCTCCAATCTTCGCATTCCAGTCGCCCTGCACTATAATGATGTCTTTCTTTGGCGTCTGATCTACGATTTCCTGCAGTTGATCATAGAAATCTTCGACAGCCTCGTCATCATAGTCAGTTGTTGGGGCATAAGCTTGGATGACGGTGATGTTAAAAGGTGAAGCCTTAAGCCGAATAGTAATGAGTCTGCTAGAGACTGGTCGGCATCCCATGATGGCATTCACAGTGTCTTTGTGAATGAGGAATCCAACTCCATGTTCATGTTTGTCTTCACTGCCACTGAAGTAGAGTTTGTGGCCTTCTGGGGTAGACGTTTCTCCGAGGTTTTTCCATCGTACTTCACAGAGCCCAAGGACGTTCCATCGGTATCTCTTCATTTCATACGTTAGTTCTGCAACTTTTCCTGCTGCTCTCAGCGATCTCACATTCCAGGTGCCGATAGTAACATTTTTTCTTGTACGTAGGGATTTTGGTCCATCAGTCACATACTTTTCACCTCCGCCCTGATGGCCAGCGACGGAAGGCGCGGTCCTTGTTCCGGGCGACGACCGGGCCGGTATGGATTGAGTTGCGGTTGTAATCTTCATTTAGTGTGTCTTGGGCAATGTCGCATGGCGGAGCCCATCCCTCTCCATGCCAGACCACAGCCGACGTCCTCCATCTAGGTGGTTCGCCTTGGTCTTGAACACATAGCCGTTGAGTTCCTTGCGGAACTTCGTCCGCCTTGGCCGGTAACCTGCATCGTGGAGGTTATTCGCCCAGTGATGCAGTGTTAACATCACCCCCTCACATGGTTTGGCACGCCTGCTGAGGCGAGGTCCCGGGGTGTGGCGCTTGGAGCCAGCACGTGAGAGATTTAGAGGATGGACGAGGACCAGTGATGCCCGTCCACCCTACCAGGTAGAGTGCAGCAGCCAGACATCAAAGGTACTACCTCTATCCAGAGCCCCCTACACCCCATATATGTATACATATATATATATATATATAATATATATATCTGTGTGTATGTATACGAGTGAGAGAGAGGGGAGAGAGAGAGAGGGTGTGTGTGTGTGGTGTGTGTGTGTGTGTGTGTGTGTGTGTATGTGTGTGTGTATCTGTGTGTGTGTATGTGTGTGTCTGTGTGTGTCTGTGTGTGTGCATGTGTGTGTGAGATAATGTTGACTGTGTGTGTTTCATCGATTTGTTTTCAAGCCTCTGTTAGTGTATGTGTGTTCGTCTCTATGAGTCCATGCATAAGTGTTACATCGCCTCTATGAGTCCATGTGTAAGTGTTACATCGCCTCTATGAGTCCATGTATAAGTGTTACATCGCCTCTATGAGTCCATGCATAAGTGTTACATCGCCTCTATGAGTCCATGCATAAGTGTTACATCGCCTCTATGAGTCCATACATAAGTGTTACATCGCCTCTGTGAGTCCATACATAAGTGTTACATCGCCTCTATGAGTCCATACATAAGTGTTACATCGCCTCTATGAGTCCATACATAAGTGTTACATCGCCTCTATGAGTCCATGCATAAGTGTTACATCGCCTCTATGAGTCCATGTATAAGTGTTACATCGCCTCTATGAGTCCATGCATAAGTGTTACATCGCCTCTATGAGTCCATGTGTAAGTGTTACATCGCCTCTATGAGTCCATGTATAAGTGTTACATCGCCTCTATGAGTCCATGCATAAGTGTTACATCGCCTCTATGAGTCCATGTGTAAGTGTTACATCGCCTCTATGAGTCCATGTATAAGTGTTACATCGCCTCTATGAGTCCATGCATAAGTGTTACATCGCCTCTATGAGTCCATGTATAAGTGTTACATCGCCTCTATGAGTCCATGCATAAGTGTTACATCGCCTCTATGAGTCCATGTGTAAGTGTTACATCGCCTCTATGAGTCCATGTATAAGTGTTACATCGCCTCTATGAGTCCATGCATAAGTGTTACATCGCCTCTATGAGTCCATACATAAGTGTTACATCGCCTCTGTGAGTCCATACATAAGTGTTACATCGCCTCTATGAGTCCATACATAAGTGTTACATCGCCTCTATGAGTCCATACATAAGTGTTACATCGCCTCTATGAGTCCATGCATAAGTGTTACATCGCCTCTATGAGTCCATGTGTAAGTGTTACATCGCCTCCATGAGTCCATGTGTAAGTGTTACATCGCCTATATGAGTCCATACATAAGTGTTACATCGCCTCTATGAGTCCATGTATAAGTGTTACATCGCCTCTATGAGTCCATACATAAGTGTTACATCGCCTCTATGAGTCCATGTGTAAGTGTTACATCGCCTCTATGAGTCCATGTATAAGTGTTACATCGCCTCTATGAGTCCATACATAAGTGTTACATCGCCTCTATGAGTCCATGTGTAAGTGTTACATCGCCTCTATGAGTCCATGTGTAAGTGTTACATCGCCTCTATGAGTCCATGTATAAGTGTTACATCGCCTCTATGAGTCCATACATAAGTGTTACATCGCCTCTATGAGTCCATACATAAGTGTTACATCGCCTCTATGAGTCCATGTGTAAGTGTTACATCGCCTCTATGAGTCCATGTGTAAGTGTTACATCGCCTCTATGAGTCCATGTATAAGTGTTACATCGCCTCCATGAGTCCATACATAAGTGTTACATCGCCTCTATGAGTCCATGCGTAAGTGTTACATCGCCTCTATGAGTCCATACATAACTGTTACATCGCCTCTATGAGTCCATGCATAAGTGTTACATCGCCTCTATGAGTCCATGTGTAAGTGTTACATCGCCTCTATGAGTCCATGCATAAGTGTTACATCGCCTCTATGAGTCCATGAGTAAGTGTTTACATACTGCGTATGTGCCTGCGTGTCTGTCCGTGAGTGCCTGTGTGTTGTGTATGTATATCTGCTCTTATGTTGCAAATTTTTCTCACATCATATGCATACGTTGATGATGGTTTTTGTTTTGTTTTTGTTTTGTTGGTTGGTTTGTTTATTTCTTGTTCTATGCCATAGTGTTGTATGTCGTATCATGTTTATATTATTGATTCATTGTTGATTTCCATCTTTATGTAGACATATTCTGTACTATGTAAAGTGCTTAGGTGTTTGCTTTCATGGATGTTGCACTACATAAATCTATCATCATCATCATCATCGTTGTCGTCGTCGACATCATCATCGTCGTCATCGTCGTCGTCGTCGTCATCATCATCATCATCATCATCATCGTCATCGTTGTTATTGTTATTAGTATTATCATTATTCGTATCATCGTCTTTATTTATTTGTATCATCATCATCATCATCATTTTCACCACCATCATTACAATTATTGTTTGTTATTGGTGACAAAAGCATCTGTGTATTTGATCGCATATTTGTGGTTGCAGCTTGTGTTTGTTGAATGAATAGATGGACGTCTGTGTCAGCTGTAGCTTCTGGCCATTCGCCATGGTTTTCTATCCGTCAGACTGCGGGACAGTCCTTCAGTTACATGTATATAGAGATGGTGATGATACACATGGACGTAGGGCATTCAGCACTCAACTCCGCTCCCAGTACGAATACAGTAAACATGTACTGGAATCTGCACATACAAATTAAGTACTAGCGGTACGCTTGTAATCGATCTGAGCACAACGCATGCAGCTCTTAATAATAATGGTACGCTTATTATACACTCGCACGGTCACTGACTTGCACACAGAGCACACAGATATATATATAATTGTATGTGTGTGTGTGTGTGTGTGTGTGTGTGTGTGTGTGTGTGTGTGTGTGTGGTGTGTGTGTGTGTGTGTGCTGAGCTAGGCCTGTTCGGCGTGTGACCTATGAGCTAAATTGTCATCCTCTTAGTCACACACACATACACATACACACACACACTGACACACACATACACACACACACACACACACACACACACACACACACACACACACACACACACACAACACACACACTGACACACACACGTTGCATACACTGTTCCAATATATTCTTTCTCTCACTGTCTCTCTGTCTCTGTCTCTGTCTCTCTCTCTCTCTCTCTCTCTCTCTCTCTCTCTCTCTCTCTCTCTGCTCTGTCTGTCTGTCTGTCTGTCTGTCACTCACTCTCTCTCACTCGTCTGTCTTGCTGTTTCTCACATCCTATTTTCTGGGGTTTCTTTTTTTTTTTAAGTAGATCAGCAATGACAGATACGCTAAGTTGGGTTTATGTGCCGAAATATTCATACTCTTTTTTGTTTTGTTTTGTTTTGATCACAATGGATTTGCCATGTAAAACATGGGCTGTTTTCCCCGTTGAGAGTGCGTCGCCGCAATGCAGTGCCACACATTTTACCAAGACTTCAGAAAGGCAAGATGGCTAAATGGCCTTCAAGGGAAGGGACCTGGGAAATCAACCTGTCTCTCCAATGTTTTATACCAGGGAAGCCTGACAAATGCCCTTCTCTTCACGATTTTCAACTGCCGTGGGATCGTTTAGCGTGTGCAGGCCAGAAGACACACGGGTCTGACTCGTTTTTTTTTCGTCCCCTTTCAAAGGACTAGACGTTCATCATTTTCCAGTCAAACTGAGGCGACAAGTCGAGGCCTCACGAGAAATGAACACTAGATCCTCGAGTTTACTTATTGGCAGGAGAACGTCTGAACCATTTTGTCACTTTTCTCCTTACATGGATACATAGACACATATACATATTTATGTACACATACACAC
>JAPXFY010000013.1:79621250-79623750 GCA_030674185.1 Monoplex corrugatus | reverse complement strand
CACACACACATCACACTCACACACCATCACACTACACACACCCACACACTACACACACCATCACATGACACACCATCCACTACACAATCACGACACACACCATCACATGACACACACCATCACAATAACACACACACACACTGACACACACACTCACACTGACACACACCATCACACTGACACACACCAACACTCACACACCTGCAACTACAACACCATGACACTGACACACCACACACTGACACACACCACACACTGACACACCCATCACACTACACACACCATCACACAACACACCATAACTAAACACACCATACACAATACACTACACACCACACACACACATCCACTCCACTCACACTACACACACCATACATGACACACCATCACACACTGACACACCACACACTGACACCCATACTGACACACACACACACACACACATAACACACACCACACACTGACAACACCACACACACACACCACATCCAACTCACAACTAACACCACCATCACTGACACACACCACCACACATGAACACACACATCACACTGACACACACATCACACGACACACCATACTACACCATACACACACACCACACACTGACACACACCCACACTGAACACACTGAAAACCATCACAATACACCACACTGACACACAACCACTACACATCACACACTGACCACAACATGCAACACCACATGACACCCCATACACTGACAACTCCATCACACTGACACACCACACATACAACACACACTACCCATCACATCTGAACAACACCACACACTGACACACCATCACACTGACACACACCATCTACACTTGACACTACACACCACTTCAACCATACATGACAACCTCACATGAACACACGTCCTATAACACTATACACTGACACCATCACACTGACACACACACACTACAACGCCATCACATTACACACCATCACACTGACACACACATCACACTCACACCACACACTGACACCTCACTGACACATCACCTCATACTGACTCATCCATACACTGACTCCTGTACTGATATTGTACTACTTTTGACAGAGCGACCATAGTGTGTGTGTAACAGTTCATGTCGTTACGATGCGACAGTGATTGTGTCTAATTATGCTTGTTGTCTGTGCAGACTGTGTGTGTGTGTGTGTGTATGTGTGTGTGCAAAGCTATGTGCTAACAAGGAACGGGAACAAGTACAGGCGATGGGATGTAGCAATGTGTGTGACACAGCCCGACTTGTCATTGCTGTGAATGATGTGTTGGTGTGTTAGTTGGATGGCTGCTAGTTGGAGTGAAAGCTTCCCATTTGGGGCTGTGTCTGGTGTGATCAGTGACTGGCAGCAGTAATTCGTTTCATCTCTAGCAAGGCCTAAGTGTGTAATGACGACTGGTGACTAGGTGGTATTAATGGTGGACAGCATTGACTTTTTCCTACACAATGTGCAAATTATAGAGAATAAACTCTACGTGGCTTTAGCAACTGTACAGGACTGTCGGTTATACAGAGACATCACATACACGTCTGGGTATTACTGACCTGTCGAGTCTACACGTCTGCTAGGTACTACCTCTCTGTCAGTCTCTATGTCTGTCTGTCTGTCTCCCTCGCCCACCCACCCCCCTTTCTCTCTCTCTTTCTGTTTCTCTCTCTATCTATCTATCTATCTATCTATCTCTATCTATCTATCTATCTATCTATCTATCTGTTGTTCTCTGTCTTTCTCTTTGTCTGTCTGTCTGTCTGTCTCTCTCTCTCTCTCTCTCTCTCTCTCTCTGTCTCTCTCTAGCTCTCTCTCTATATATATTTTTTTATATGTATGTACATATATATGTTCATATGTACGTACGTATGTATGTATGTATGTATGTATGTATGTATGTATGTATGTATGTATGTATGTATGTATTATGTATGTATTATGTATGTATGTGTTTATTTGTTTATTTTCTGTTGCCGTCTTTCTCCAAAACATTTCGTAGCTAAAGGCTTGTAATGAACGTTATGTTGTAATATCATCAGTTGAACTGCCATCTTCACGCGATGATACAAGATGTTTTACTGATATGAATTATTTATCAGGTTGCTGTACCTTATCAAGTAGTACTAATATCAAATACTGCTAGACAGACTGGTAACGCCAGTACCATTGTGTATAAATGACTACAGAGCGAGTGCAGACAGCTCGGTCAGTGAATCAAACCAATTCTTCACAACTTCACAAAATACCAAATCCAAAACAAGTGTGACCGCCCGCATTCAAGCCAAGGCTTAGTCAGTGTATTCCTTTTCTCACACTGGACCCAGCAGCAGGGAAGTTTCAGTCTTTTTCTCATAATTTTTGTATCTGGTGTTTGTTTATAATTTTACGCTTGACATAGGCCAGTTGGCCGAAAATTAGCGACTGTCTTGTCTTGTTGTATCAAATATGCGTCCTTATTCTTCTTTCGTGGTTTTTTTTTCTGGTTCCTCACAAAATA
>JAPXFY010000013.1:79576250-79616250 GCA_030674185.1 Monoplex corrugatus | reverse complement strand
AAACAACAACAACAACAACAATAATAATAATAATATAAGACACCAGTTAAAAACCATGCTCACAGTTAAACAACAACAACAACAACAACAATAATAATAATAATAATATAAGACACCAGTTAAAAACCATGCTCACAGTTAAACAACAACAACAACAATAATAATAATATAAGACACCAGTTAAAAACCATGCTCACAGTTAAACAACAACAACAACAATAATAATAATAATAATATAAGACACCAGTTAAAAACCATGCTCACAGTTAAACAACAACAACAACAACAATAATAATAATAATAATAATAATTTCTAGCGCTACTAATGGGATGTTTTCTTCTACGCTTTATACACACATCGGGAACTTATCGTAATGTTTCAGTTGGAAAAAATGAGCAAGCAGAAAGGCTTTGTTGCGTTACATGGAAGAGGAAACAAATCATTTCATAGCTTCAAGAGATGTAGGCTGCTTGATGAGTCTGTATGAAAATGGGGCCCGTGTCACACTGTAGTGTACGCTATTCAAGTAATAGACGGTGAATTGTACTGATACCGTCTGACAAGCTCAGTATACACAAATGCAGGATCTAAGATTTATGTGTTGTCTCCTCTTGCCGAGGGGAGGTTACTAATGTACACTCACAGAGCTCGTCTGGTTCTGGCACACAAGAAAATTCCGTACGAGACCATCAATCAATCAATCAATTTATGTCGAGCTTGCTCGGCTATCCATGACACGTTTCCTCCATCCCTCTCTGTCAGACATTGCAGTAGGTAGTTCATCATACTGACAGCCTGTATCATCGATCAGTTGGTCGATGAAGGTCTTCTTTGGACGTCCTGGTCTTTGTTTGCCGTGATTGGGTCTCCATGGTAGAACATCTCCCACCAGTTCTTCTTTGCTACGCCAGCAGTGTCCGGCGAAACGCAGTCTTTGTTGACGTATTGATTTACTGATTGGTGGGATCTTACCATATAACTCTTTGTTAGTTGGATGTTCTCTCCAGGATTTGTTCAGGGTTGCACGCAGCATTCGTGTGTATGCTCCATCAATCTTCCTCTCCAATGTCGTTGTTAGGGTCCAAGAGATTGAGCCATATGTGAGAACGGACTCTACTGCTGCTGGAAGAAGTTCCTTTTCAGGTTGTCTGGTAAATTGGATTTCCAGATTTTGTCCAGTTGATTTAGAGCACCCCAGGCATTTCCGAGTCTGGTATTGGTGTCTTATTCTGTGGACTCAATGCAGTTGCCAAGGTACATGTATTTAAAGTCTTGAACTTGTTTGATTGCATTTCCATTGAGACTTCTCATACCTTCTGATGTGTCTTGACTCAGACAGATCAACACCATCAACACCACTTTAACCCTGTGACTCACTTACCGTATCCACCAATCCTTCCTGTAGGAAGCTGGTAGATAAGGTAAGGGAGTCAAAAGATTTTTAAGTTTTTGCTTTGCAAGAAGCTAGTGCATAGAGCAAGAGAGTTAAAGGGTTAAGTTTTTGCTTTGTCGTCATTGATGAAGATACAGGATGCCAGTGGATAGGTGCAGGAGTCAAAGGGTTAAAGGAAAAGGCCAAGTGTTCTAACGGGCAGGTACCGGTACTAGAGATAGACACGCTTATTGCGTACGTGGCTCTGGTGATGGCGGAGTACGTGGATCGTGTCTATTCAAAATCCGGCACTTTAGACATACATTTGATTCCCACCGACTCATGTGATAAGGTGAGTGACGACATGGTTTTACAGCACTTCAGGCGCCACTTTGTGTCCAACTTCCACAAGTTGGTGTTCATGGACGGTCAAGACGCAGATGCTGTGAGTTCCATCATGACAATCAAGCGCAAGCCGGAAGGAGGATTTAACAGCAGGAATACTTATTTCTTGAGGAAGCGGGGGTGGGGGTGGGGGGCGCAGAGAATCCGGCCTTCGTCATCTGGCTCTGGCACGAAAGATTTCCCTTCATGACGTCGTGCAACTCTAGCATCAACGTGACATCATTTCCACTGTTGACACAATGGCAGGAGTGGATGTTGAGACAGCCAGCGTGAAGGAACGCCTGGTTGGCTTTGGCTTACAGAAGAAATATGTGCAGCTATGGCGAGCTGGGGATCCGAAAGCTTATGATTTGGGGCTTAATGATGCAAATGGTGATTTGCTTTGGAAAGGAAAATGATCTTTTGGCAATCTGCGACTGCTCTAATATAATAAATAGATATCTTTTACTTAAGGACACTATGGTGCATAATCACCAAGGCAGCATCTGTCTTCTTTCTTGGCTAAAACGACTCCTCTTAGTTTGGGTGAAAAATCAATTTCGCGTACGTATCTGTTTTGTTTTTGTGTCAGTGGGGAAAATTATTTGTTCTGAATCAAGTATTAGATTTCTCGTTTCACAAGAGAAATGATATTTTTGTGAATAACAAGAGTTGCCTTTTTCTGTGAAGTAACTGTTAGTTCGGCTGTAAGCCTGTCTTACTGTGTGTAGTTTGTTTTATCAATTTGAAAGAAAAATAATGTTGTTGATGTTGTGATAGAGACTGCATTTGCTTTTAGATTAGTGCGATTTAGAGCAAGCACCTTTTGTGATGAAGAAACAACACTATAGTATATTAGTTTGGCGATTTAAAGTTGTTGTTTTTTTTCTATGATGGACAATATGCTTCCTTTATATTACTGTTATTGAAATGCTCCCACCCACCCTCCCCCTTTGGGGACGCCCGGGGTTCTTTCGGTATGAATAGTACATGTATCTCCATCTTCTGGAAAGTCTGTGCTAGAAATTTCCTCTTTTCTGTCACTCTGTTTCTGCCATGTTTTTTGCTTTCTGCCTTTTCTTCCTGTCGTTTTCTGCTTTGCAGGTCCATTCACCTTCTGTGATCGATACAGTCTTAAATACTTTCTCTTAGGATTGATAACTGGGTACATGTATGAAGTGCATTTTTGGCTCTAGGGAAATATGCGGAAGCAATTTTCGGTAATTTAGGCCAATTTTTATGTTTTAGTGTTCTTAGTCATGTTTAAATTTGTTTTCAGGTGTGTGTTTTTTTAAATCCCTTGTGTGATAAATTGGACGGAGTGGTCAACGCCAGGGGCATCTCCTAAGATTATGTGCGCGAATGTATTGATATATGTACTTGATTTTCTTTTCCTTTTTTTTCCTGTTCAAGTATTGTGTATATTTTGAAAGGGTTATAGCCCTGATATGGCTGTACGCAGTCGGCTGGGCTATAAACAAAAACAAAAATAACAGTAACAGTACTGAAACACTGGTCCCCGTCTAGCTCCTAAATCTCTGGCGTCATGCTCAAAGAGCCACATCCTGATACACTGCCTCAGCCGGCAGGCTGAACATCGTGATGGGTGTCCGGAGATGTTCATACGGCATCAGTGGTCAGATGAACTTCCTCAAAAAAGTCAACGGCCAGGGCAGAGGTCTTCCCCTTCCCCTCATCTTTGAATAGATCAACACATAAGTAAGCACAGAACGAAACATCATCATCATCATCATCATCATCATCATCATCATTATGTGCCCTGCCGCATGGCGGGGGCGATCATGGCCCTCCATACGAATCTATCCCCTGCCGCTGCAAGTACGTCTTCCACCCTTTCTGTCCTCTGCCACCCTGCAAGTCCGTCCAGTATTTTCTCCCTGGGTGTACCTGGTGTTTTCTTTCCCTCCAGCGTTCCTGTTGTGACCAGGTGCTTTAATTTGTCTTTCCTCGTAAAATGTCCCATAAATGTTACTTGTCTTTTCCTAATCTTCTTTATTAACGATCTTCTTCGTTTGTTTTCTTTGCTGTCCATGGAACTCTCAACATTCTTCTTAGAAACCACACTTCAGTTGCTTCAATTCTGGACAAAACATATATATCTGAAATGAACAAACAAAGACACAGACCAAGATGTAAATACTCAAATACATTAATCAACAAATACACACGCAGTACATAATATAGACAGATACTTCAAATAAGCCTCAGTTAGGTAAACAAATATATACACAAACGGTACAAGACATAGATACCCCAAAAAGTAAATACACATAAACAAGACAGCGATACCTGACATAATTATATGAACAGATAAATAAATTCACGCACAGAACAAGGTATAGATACCTCAAATAGATAAATGCACACAAAGCACATGGTATGGACACATCAAATGAGTAAACACACACAACAACGTATACATACCTCAAATGAATAAAACAAACAGATAAACACACACACAGAACGAGACATGGATACCTCAAATAGATAAATAATTAAATATACACATAGCAAAATATACATATCCCAAATACATAAATACACATACAAAACAAGACACAGATACTCCAAATAAATAAATACACTGACAGAACAAGACATAGATACCCCAAATAGATAAATAAATACAATCACTGAACAAGACACAGGTAGTCCAAATGAAAGAATAAACACACACACAGAACAAGACATATGTATCCCAAATAAATAAATGCGCACACCGAAGGCACAGAAATCTCGTACAGATAAATGCATTCACAGATTCAGACAAGATACCTCAAAAGATGATAAATACATCCATAGAACAAAGACAGAGACATCCCAAATAGATATACAAACAAATGCGTCACAGACCAAGACACAGATAAACCAAATAGATAAATGAATACACTCACAGCATGAGACATAGATATCCCTATAAGTACACTCACAGAACAAAACGTAGATGCCCCAAATAGATAAATAAATACGCTCACAGAACTAGACAAAGATACTCCAAACAGATCAATAAATGCACTCACAAAACAAGACATAAATGTTACAATTCATAGAAATAAACACGCTCACAGAACTAGACAAAGATACCCCAAACAGATAAACAAGTGCACGCTCAGAACAAGACATACATGTGTCACACACAGGCAGTCCTATTATGCAACAGCTCCCTCAGCAAGCTGTCGAGTGAGTACATCATAGCGACTAATTACATATGGCAAAGTGGAATATATGTCCTAACAGCCATCTGCGTAAACTTTAAATACATTCTCTTACCGCTCCCTCCAAAATATAGACAAACATGTCATGGTCATGTAATAGACACCAGTGTACGTATATAGACTGGGATTTGAATGCTTGCATTTCATATCGTTTTTTTTTAACCCCCCCCCCTCCACCACCACCACTCATATTATATCTGCCGAGGCTTGCTGACCTATGTATCTGCTTTCCACCCTTCCCTTACCACCCCAACAGACGGACAAACATGTCATGTAACAGCCACCTGAGCACATAACAAGATCATTGCTTATGTTGCGTCCAATCCACTCGCTGGGTTTTTACCTACAATCTCACATTGTGTGAGCCTAGGCACACAATTAATCATCTGATTGATTGTGCATATTTTGCCGATTGGTTGTGTAATCTAAAACGTCTTTTTTCCGAACCAGTTGCCGTGGTGTAGTGGTTAGCACAACGGACTACCGATTGGAAGGTTGTGGGTTCGAATCCCCATCAGTCCCTTCAAAAATCATTGTGGGATTTTTCGGCTCTAACCGGCTCCTACCCAGAGTTGGGCATGCAATGGGATCATTGGGAAGACTGAAACCACACAGTCGAGTCTCAACCTCTTCACGGATGCGTCATTGAGGGTGTTAAAAAATCTTCTGACCAGCACCGCATGTGTCTGTATCTCTCGGGTCTGGTTGACACCAGCATATGTTATGATAGTAAGCGTAGAGTACAGCCCTGTCACCAGTCTAAATCCTGAATGGAACTCCAAGGCATCATGATTATCTCCCTCATCGTCATCATCGTCATTGCACTGTAAAAACTGTTCCAGTTTCTGTGTCATTAAGGTGGCGTAGAAAATGGGATTAAAAAAAGAAAGAAAAGTAAAGTGAGCACAAAGGTTATCTCCCTAAGCGCAATGATCCTAAAAAAAGTATTTAAAAAATGGGGGGGGGGGGGGGACCGTCGTTTTTCCACATACACATGTGTATCTAGTTCTGGAAACTTTTAGCAATTTAGCTTTAGATCCCAAGCTCTTTGTTAAAGGAAGGTTTTAATCAAGAAACATTCAGTGACAAAGGTACAGCCAGGGTAGCAGAGAGCTGATATCTTGAGTGCGAGTTCTCTTAGGGAGTCTTCCTCAGTACAGGGACCTCTAATGGACCAAAAAGTATATCGACAACTTTTTCTTTTTGTTTTTCTTTTTTGATAACAACCTCTTCATTCAGTTATAGATACCCCAAATAGATACCCCAAATAGATAAATGAATGCTCAGACAGAAGAAGACATAGTACTCCAAACAAATAAACAATTCAGAGGACAAGACAGATGTATACCTAAATAAATATATAAAAACACACAGATCAAGACATACATACCCCAGATATATAAATAAACATACTACAAACAAGAATGGATACATCAAATAGATTAATACATAGACTCACAGAACAAGACGTAGATACCTCAATTAGATAAATAAATATACTCAGAACAAGATATGAATACCCCAAATGAATGAATTAGTATATGCACTCACAGAACGAGACATATATACCCCAAACAAACAAATAAATATACCCATAGAACAAGCATAGACACCCAAACATGCAAATAAAAGTACTCGCAGTGCGACATAGATGCCCCAGATAGATAAATACACTCACAGAAAAAAGACTTAGATACCCTGAATAGATAAATAAATATGTGCACAGGACAAGACATAAATGCTGCAAATGAATAAATGAACAAATGAGTAGATAAATGCAGAAACATAACAAGACATGGATACCCCAAATAAATAAACAAACAAATACAGAGAGAACAAGACATCGATACCTCAAATAAACAAATACTAAATGTGGTCATTTGCGACTGACTCGTGTGTGCGTGTGCATGTATGTATATGTTTGTGAGCGCATGTGTGTGCGTGTGGGGGGGGGGGGGAGTATGAAAAACATTTATCAAATAATTTATGCATTTATTTTTCTTACGTGTGGTTTGTGGACTAGCTGTAATATTACCTATAAAGGTTTCCGATTTTCTGTTCTTATCTGTTGATGAACTATGTCAATATTGTGAATTAATGAAATATATCCAACTGCCTATGTTTATAATACGTTGATGTATGTACCCAAGAGAGTATGTTTATACTGTTACAATATGTGAACCCAACTATTTTTGTACTGTCTTAATGTATGGACCAAATGAGTGTGATTCTGCTGCATCATCTTTTTTTTCCCAACTTTCTCATCAGGCATGGAGGAGCGGAAGAGTGACGGTTGGAAGGGGAAGGGGAAGGGGAAGGGCAGGAATAAGATGGTCAGTATGGGCAGTTACCTGTACAGCAAAGTCATTCCTAAACACCTGAGGACTTCCTCTAGTGCCCCGTCATCAGCACACCTGTCAGGGCAGAAAGATGAAGCTTGCACAGACTCCCAAGTGCAGACGTCATCCGTCACTGACAGAGAAGACCGTGATGGCGATAGTCAAGGCTCCAGACAGAGGTCAAGGACCATGACAGATCACGGTCATTGCCATGCAGGCGTCCAGTTCCCGATCACTCCCTGTCACTCTCCACTATCTCTTTGCCACAGCGCTAAACCAGCTGGCAAAGGACGGGTTAAGATGATGGCAACAACAGGTGACGGTTATTCAAGCGTCACTGTTGATGATGATCATCACAATCCTCAGGCAGCTGTTGATGATGCCGGTCGTCATGGTGACGAAGCCAGGGACAAGGATAATGGGTACTGTGAGCTGAAAAAAGACGTAACTGGCCTGGAGCCAGGTTATTCAATGTCCTCCACGCAGTCAATACCGACCTTCAGAAAACGACGCTGGGCTTCAGAACGACGTGCGCACAAAGAAGAGTGGCGTCCCCTGAATTTTGCAGTCAGAGGACAGGGTCATTCACAGCTTGATGTGACACCTGCAGCACGACTCCG
Organism: Monoplex corrugatus; assembly: GCA_030674185.1. Classification (NCBI taxonomy): domain Eukaryota; kingdom Metazoa; phylum Mollusca; class Gastropoda; order Littorinimorpha; family Ranellidae; genus Monoplex; species Monoplex corrugatus. The sequence goes on along the minus strand of JAPXFY010000013.1, from coordinate 79,608,298 downwards.
GCAAGGGAAGACAACTGATATCTTCTGCCTTCCACAGACAAGGCAACAGCAAGGGAAACCCCCATCCTCAAATGATGACAGTGGAAGAGAGGAAGGGAAAGTGCCATCCTCAAATGATGATAGTAATAGAGAGGAAGGGAAAGTGCCATCCTCAAATGATGATAGTAATAGAGAGGAAGGGAAAGTGCCATCCTCAAATGATGATAGGGATAGAGAGGAAGGGAAAGTGCCATCCTCAAATGAGGATAGAGATAGAGAGAGAGAGAAAGGGAACGTCCCACCGTCAGATGATGATAAGAGTAGAGAGGAAGGGCAGCCCTTGATGTCACGTGATGTGCAAGATAAGGGACAGAAGGGGAGACAATCACAACAACGCGCTGTATCATCAGCAGGAAATGACGTCTTTGAAACAGTTGGGAAGACAACCCTGACGATGGAAGAAGCCTGTGAGCTGGTCTTTCCCTGTGCGGTAAAGAGACACAGTCCGTCAACAATCGGACACAGTCCATCACACAGTCCGTCACAGGACATACACAGTCCATTTGCTCACGTCATAGACACTGGAGTGACGCCACCTGCACACGTCAAACACGCGGAAGTGACGTCGAAGCACGGAAGAAAAAGAAGTGACAGCGATGTCAGTTCCCAATATGCAAAACACAGGCACTCGTCTCTTTCCTCACAGCAGCATAGCGCAACACAGAACAGAGACGACGAATTTCTAGCTATGAGTATCCTCAGGATGTGCTGTGCCTGTCAGCGGGTGGATGTGGACTTGGGAGTGTTGCAATGTTTTCATCTGTTGTGTAGCGACTGTACGGTGCCCTGCAACGAGGACACTGTGTGGTGCTCACTGTGCGGAACCCAGCAAGCGATGCCTCACGAGGGGATCCCTCTCCTGACACATTTCTTCCCCCATCTTTTTGATGCTTTGCCCAACCAGGGCGAAGATGCTTGTCTCCCTTCATCAGACACCGCCCAGGATTCTGCTGACTACCCACTATCACAGAGGTCAAAAAAACAGCCCCTGTCCAGGAGCCCCCTGCTGCAGGTCTGTCAGTGTTGCCTGCGACAGAAGCCCAAGAAAGCCCTGAGCTTGAAGCATGTTCAGGTGTCAGAATGGTGGACAAGGACAGTGTCCACACAGATGAAGCAGGGACGGCAAAGTCGGTGACAGATTCCTCACTGACAGCAGTCTCACGATGTCCTGATCATCTGTCCGTACATGCACACAGCCACGCAAGTCATGACCTGGATAGGTCAGCCACACCCACCAAGATCAGTGCCATTGTCATGACCGATAGTGACAGCGACGACAGTGACAACAGCAGCACCACCAGGGACAGCTGCAGCAGTGGCAGTATCTACATCCAGCGGAGCATCTCAGACGTCATAGAGAACACTCACTGTTTTCACACAACATCTATTAGGGATAGCAGTGATGATTTTGATAACACAACAAACTTAGGGGACAGCAACAATTGTTTGGACGTTTCCAGGAGCGCACAGGACATCAGCAGTCGTGACGTCACCAGTAGCACACAGGACGTCAGCTGTAGTGACGTCACCAGGAGCAGCACCAGTCCTGATGACGTGACACAGGGTTTGATAATGGGTCAGGTGTGCGGGGCATGTCAGACGCTAGTTGACACACAACACGCGTGTATAACGTGTGGTGGCATCAGGCTCTGTGCCAGATGTCACGTGGCTCACCTGACACTGCCCGTCACGCGATGTCACGAGGTGGTCCCGGTGTCTGTCTCCCCTTCCCCCGAATCCCCCTTGTCTCCCCTGAGCTTGCTGAGTCACCAACAGCCGATGTGTGCTCAGCACGGACAGGACTTGGCCTGGCAGTGTCTCACATGCGCCCAGCTGCTGTGTCACCGATGTGTGTCTCCACAGCACGTGCAGCACATCGTGCAGGAACTGAGTCAGCTACAAAAGGCGGGCAGCAAACAGCTGTGCGGCCTGCAGAGAGTCGTCAAGCAGCACGTGCTCACGGCCAACTCGGCGGGTCGTGCAGTCAGTCAGCAGTTACAGCATGTCCGTCAGAGCAAGCGAGAGGTCTCACAGGCCGTCCAGCGCATCATCAATCAACACCTGCACCGTCTGACTTCACAGGCACAGCGTCTGACCCGCCACGGGCACAGGTCAAGCCAAGCACTGCTCGAGCGGCTCACGCTCTCTCAGAGTGACATTTTGCACGTGCAGAGTATGGGCAGAAAGTTACGTTGTCTGCTGAACGCCGTGAAAGACGATACTCCCCATCTGACTCGGCTGATTCTGCACAACACTTGTCAGGTATTCTCTCTCTCTCTCTCTCTCTCTCTCTCTCTCTCTCTCTCTCTCTCTCTCTCTCTCTCTCTCTCTCTCTCTCTCTTTCTCTCTCTCTCTCTGTCTCTGTCTCTCTCTCTCTCTCTTTCTTTCTTGACAATACCTGTTTCTCTCTCTCATTCTCTTCTTCTTGACAGCCCCTGTCACCAGTACTGTTTCTCTAGATCTATGAGTGCGGCGAATGAGTCTTCCGTCGATCCACCGGATGAGTAGGTATGCTGGTCCCTAATCACCCTGTACGTTTTTGTTGTTGTTGTTTTGTTGGTTTTTTGTTGTTTGTTTGTTTGGTTGTTGTTTTTTTGTTTTTTGTTTTTTAAGGATCATCGCATTCAGGGAGATTACCTTTGCGCTCACCTTTTTTTTCGTCGCATTTTCTACACCATATTGATGGCCACACAAGCTGGAACAATTTTTTTTTACAATGCGAGGATGATGATGTCGATGAGGTTATGATAATCATGATGCTGTGGAGTTCCATCTAGGATTGAGACTGCGTGACAGGGCTGAACTCTACGCTTACTATCATAATATATCCTGGCATCAACCAGGCCCGAGAGATAAAGACATCTGCGATGCTGGTCAGAAGATTTGAGCAACACTCAATGACGCATCCGTGAAGTGGATGAGACTCGACTGTGTTGTCCCAGTCTTCCCAATGAGCCCATAGCACACCCAACTCTGGGTAGGAGCCGGTGAGAGCCGAAAAATCCCACAATGATTTTTGAAGGGACTGATGGGGGATTCGAACCCACAACCTTCTAGTCAGTAGTCCGGTGTGTTAACCACTACACCACGGCGACTGGTCTCGTACGGGTTTTCATATGGGATAAAGGACCTATCCTGGAGGCACACCATTACTTTACCGTTTGGTGCACGGAAAGTCCAAACCTACAAATAACAGACCACAACGACATACATGTACAGTCTTAATTATCAGGATGTTGGATCGCATTAAGATTTCCAAAACAAGTGTGACCGGCCGCGTTCAAGCGAACAGGAATACCAAAAAAAAAAGAAAGAAAAAGAGAAAAAAACAAGAAAGCAGAATCAGAAAGCGTATTCCATACAACAAAACAAGACATTCTGGAGCAACTGGAATTTTTTAGGCGTAAACGTGAGACATATAAAAGTAAGTAACAAACAACAATGACAAAAACTAGGGGGAGGGGGAGGGGTAGCGAAACTTCCCCGCCTGCTGGACGAAACAACAAGGAAGTGTCGCTGTTTTCCTGTAGTCTTTATCACTTTTCACTTGTTCTTTTTTGTAGTTGGTCGAAATCTGTGCCTGTCTTGTCTGGTTATATTAAATACGCGATTCTATTTTCATGTTTTACTGGTTCTCTTATAAAATTGACAGCTGTCCTCATTGAGATCAGATTTGCAGGCAAACCCTTTATCTTGGAAGTTAAAGGAGGAGGACACACTTTCTGTTGCACTGGACAGCCAAACGATGATCCAAAAATACATCTGGATTCGGATTTGCCATAGCACCATGCTCACAAAGACTGGAAAGGTTATCTTTGCCTGATTGCTTTATGACTGTGTGTCCTCGGCTCACAAAAGACTACTTCGTCATCAGTGACTACGACAAACGATGTCAAATCAAGATGAAGTCAAAGAAGCCTCTATGAAGATCTCAACTATCTCAATGGCGCAGTCAGCCACAAAGACACACTCATCATTCTTGGAGACCACTCCACTTGACAAAGCGTCCTTCGACGCCATGGTACTGGAAAGTGCAACTCCAGTGGACTATGTTGCTGTAACTGTGTACTCAGCATGAGATCGTCATCACTCCCATTCTGTTCCAGCAAAAGCACAAGTTCAAGAACACATGGAGGCACATACGTTCCAAGCAGTGGCACATGTCGGTTATATCATCATGCGATATAAAGACATGCATAACACTCGCTGCACGGGGGGGGTGACTGCAGGTTTGATCACCGACTGCTACATAGCAAGAGAAATAATCTCCAAGCTTGGAAAACAGCCAGGGACAGATTTCTACAGAAACTGAATATCGCCCATTGGCACCTCAGCAAAGATGTTCTTCAAGAGAAGATATTGTCTTGAATTTGATGAGGGGTTCTGTGTTGTCGTCGTTCAGTTTGAGTCTGTCCTTTGTCATCTGGCTTATGATGTTCAAAATAAGTTTTCCATAACTCGAACGGTCGACTGAGTCTTGTATAAAGGATGTGATGATTGTCATGTTAACGTTTTGAGAGCAGGTGTGATGTGTGACATTTTGAAGCCAGGTGTTTTGTGTAATTACTGAACAGATGTGATGTGATATGTTCAAACGTAAGATATGTTAGATATTTCAAGTGTGGTCTGATGTGATATTTTCAGGCGTGGTTCGATCACTTACGTCAGCAAACGTCAATGCAGGTGGAGGAGGTGGAGAGGGTGGTGTTCTGTCCTAATTTGGAGCTGGACTGTCAGCTGTCTGCCCCATCTGCATTGGGTACAGTACGTACCCTGGTGACCAGTGTGCCTGACACCACACTCACCCTGCACGCCTGCTTCCACACCCCAGGTCAGCACACACACACACACACACACACACACACACACACACACACACACACACACACACACTCTCTCTCTCTCTCTCTCTCTCTCTCTCTCACACACACACACACACACACTCTCTCTCTCTCTCTCTCTCACACACACACACACACACACACACTCTCTCTCCACACACACACACACACACACACACCTCTCTCTCTCTCTCTCTCTCTCACACACACACACACACACGCACTCTCTCTCTCTCTCTCACACACACACACAGCACACCACACACACACAACACACACCACACACACACACACACACACACCACACACACACACACACACACAAATACACACACACACACTCAGTGGGTTAGCAGACTCAGTTAAAATAATTGTGAAATAAATATACGATAGTCTGTGGTCAGTCCCAAATTACGACATGAAAAATGGTCTGTCTGCTGCTCAACTATAATGTTTCCATCATTCTATTGGTGTCCATTTAGTGTGTTATAAGTCCTATCCTCACTTCCTCATTTCTAAACCTTGGCATAAACAGGACTTTGCACAGGCTGAAGAGATCTACCAGACAATTACTGGCAGACGACAGAAATTCATACGGAACTGTCTGATGCGATGAAGCCCATCTGAGCACACTCCAAACTCTTCCATGATGGTTTTGTTACAGGTATTGTGCAACATCCTGTGTAAGGGTCACCTAAGATTGTGTGTATCTGTAAGCTAAGTTCGTTCATGTGCTTTGTGGCGTGTGGCCGCACGTGACTCCCATTCATTATTACAGTTGATCCCTTGTGACATGCGATGCTGTGTTGCAGGAGAAGTTAGCAGCCTGGCCTGCACTCCCTTTAACGAAGTGGTGTGCCTCTCTCGCTCTGCAAACACCTGTCAGACGTGGCACCCCCAGAACGGTATGCTTCATGACGTCAGTCGTTTCATCTCTGACCAAAAGGAAGTGAAAGTCACGCCAGATGGAATTCTAGTCATCTTAGGATCTGACGTCAGCGGGACTGAAAGAAAGGCGTGTGTGACATTCCTGTCTCCATCAGGTTCTCTCTTGGGAGTCGTCCCTCTGTCTTCCTCCGTCGAGCACACACATATAGACTGTCCTGCTCGCTCCCGCCTTCTGGTGAGTGACGAGATGACCAAGAGCCTCACGCTGTACGCCCTGACCCATCTGACTGACAACCCTTGTCTTGCCCTTCTTCGACGCGTTGCCCACTCCGCTCTCAACGACCCTCGTCAAGTGACCTTCACCCTCACAGGGGATTGGCTGGTCAATGACCAAGATTATTTCATGAGAGTCGTGTCCCCTGAAGACGACGTGACTACCGTTCTGACGGAGGATGAACCAGATGCGGTTTTACAACCACCCCAATCTTCGCGATTGAAGCGCTGTCGTCGTTCGTTGAGCAGCGTGTGTTGTGACAGTAAGGGGCGCATGATGGCTGCCGACGTGGGAAAGAATGGCTTATATGTTGCCACTTCCAGTTCTGCAGGGCGTGGGGAGTGTCACTTCCTGTCTCTGCAGGAACTAGCGTCATCTTCACACGTGACGGCAATGACAGTGGACAAAGAAGATCGGCTGATTGTAGGGATGAGGGATGGAACAGTCTTTGTTCTGATCATGGGCTGACTGTATGGGTGATAATGGGCTGACTGTAGGGGTGATCATGTACTGACTGTAGGGATCAACATGTACTGACTGTAGGGATCAACATGTACTGACTGTAGGGATCAACATGTACTGACTGTAGGGATCAACATGTACTGACTGTAGGGATTGTCATGTACTGACTGTAGGGATCAACATGTACTGACTGTAGGGATCAACATGTACTGACTGTAGGGATCATCATGTACTGACTGTAGGGATCATCATGTACTGACTGTAGGGATCAACATGTACTGACTGTAGGGATCAACATGTACTGACTGTAGGGATCATCATGTACTGACTGTAGGGATCATCATGTACTGACTGTAGGGATCATCATGTACTGACTGTAGGGATCAACATGTACTGACTGTAGGGATCAACATGTGCTGACTGTAGGGATCAACATGTACTGACTGTAGAGATGATCATGTACTGACTGTAGAGATGATGATGTGCTGACTGTAGAGATGATGATGTGCTGACTGTAGGGATGATGATGTGCTGACTGTAGGGATGATCATGTGCTGACTGTAGGGATGATCATGTGCTGACTGTAGGGATCATCATGTACTGACTGTAGAGATGATCATGTACTGACTGTAGGGATGATGATGTGCTGACTGTAGAGATGATGATGTGCTGACTGTAGAGATGATGATGTGCTGACTGTAGGGATGATGATGTGCTGACTGTAGGGATGATGATGTGCTGACTGTAGGGATGATGATGTGCTGACTGTAGGGATGATGATGTGCTGACTGTAGAGATGATCATGTGCTGACTGTAGAGATGATGATGTGCTGACTGTAGAGATGATGATGTGCTGACTGTAGAGATGATGATGTGCTGACTGTAGAGATGATGATGTGCTGACTGTAGAGATGATCATGTGCTGACTGTAGAGATGATCATGTGCTGACTGTAGAGATGATGATGTGCTGACTGTAGAGATGATGATGTGCTGACTGTAGAGATGATGATGTGCTGACTGTAGGGATGATGATGTGCTGACTGTAGGGATGATGATGTGCTGACTGTAGAGATGATGATGTGCTGACTGTAGAGATGATGATGTGCTGACTGTAGAGATGATCATGTGCTGACTGTAGAGATGATGATGTGCTGACTGTAGAGATGATGATGTGCTGACTGTAGAGATGATGATGTGCTGACTGTAGAGATGATGATGTGCTGACTGTAGAGATGATGATGTGCTGACTGTAGGGATGATATGTCACATTTCTGTATTGTTTGTATTTCTGTTGATACTGATTATGTCACATTTCTGTATTGTTTGTATTTCTGTTGATACTGATTATGTCACATTTCTGTATTGTTTGTATTTCTGTTGATATTGATTATGTTACATTTCTATGTTTGTATTTCTGTTGATACTGATTATGTCACATTTCTGTATTGTTTGTATTTCTGTTGATATTGATTATGTCACATTTCTATGTTTGTATTTCTGTTGATACTGATTATGTCACATTTCTATGTTTGTATTTCTGTTGATACTGATTATGTCACATTTCTATGTTTGTATTTCTGTTGATACTGATTATGTCACATTTCTATGTTTGTATTTCTGTTGATACTGATTATGTCACATTTCTGTATTGTTTGTATTTCTGTTGATATTGATTATGTTACATTTCTATATTGTTTGTATTTCTGTTGATACTGATTATGTCACAGTTATATGTTTGTATTTCTGTTGATACTGATTATGTCACATTTCTATGTTTGTATTTCTGTTGATACTGATTATGTCACATTTCTATGTTTGTATTTCTGTTGATATTGATTATGTCACATTTCTATGTTTGTATTTCTGTTGATACTGATTATGTCACATTTCTGTATTGTTTGTATTTCTGTTGATATTGATTATGTTACATTTCTATATTGTTTGTATTTCTGTTGATACTGATTATGTCACAGTTATATGTTTGTATTTCTGTTGATACTGATTATGTCACAGTTATATGTTTGTATTTCTGTTGATACTGATTATGTCACATTTCTATGTTTGTATTTCTGTTGATACTGATTATGTCACATTTCTATGTTTGTATTTCTGTTGATACTGATTATGTCACATTTCTATGTTTGTATTTCTGTTGATACTGATTATGTCACATTTCTATGTTTGTATTTCTGTTGATACTGATTATGTCACATTTCTATATTGTTTGTATTTCTGTTGATACTGATTATGTCACATTTCTATATTGTTTGTATTTCTGTTGATACTGATTATGTCACATTTCTATATTGTTTGTATTTCTGTTGATACTGATTATGTCACAGTTATATGTTTGTATTTCTGTTGATATTGATTATGTCACAGTTATATGTTTGTATTTCTGTTGATACTGATTATGTCACACTTCTATATTGTTTGTATTTCTGTTGATATTGATTATGTCACATATCTGTATTGTTTGTTTGTATTTCTGTTGCTAACGATTATGTCACATTTCTGTATTGTTTGTTTGTATTTCTGTTGCTAACGATTATGTCACATTTCTGTATTGTTTGTTTGTATTTCTGTTGCTAACGATTATGTCACATTTCTGTATTGTTTGTTTGTATTTCTGTTGCTAACGATTATGTCATATTTCTGTATTGTTTGTTTGTATTTCTGTTGCTAACGATTATGTCATATTTCTGTATTGTTTGTTTGTATTTCTGTTGCTAACGATTATGTCATATTTCTGTATTGTTTGTTTGTATTTCTGTTGCTAACGATTATGTCATATTTCTGTATTGTTTGTTTGTATTTCTGTTGCTAACGATTATGTCATATTTCTGTATTGTTTGTTTGTATTTCTGTTGCTAACGATTATGTCATATTTCTGTATTGTTTGTTTGTATTTCTGTTGATAACGTTTATGTCACATTTCTGTATTGTTTGTTTGTATTTCTGTTGCTAACGATTATGTCATATTTCTGTATTGTTTGTTTGTATTTCTGTTGCTAACGATTATTTCATATTTCTATACAGTTTGTATTTCTGTCGATACTGATCATATCACAAGTCTGCATTGTTTGTAATGATAATAATAATGAACATATACGACGCTCAATCGTTAAAAAAAATAGTCCAAAGCGCTTAAAACAACAAGATACGTATAAAGAAAACAAGAAATGCACACGCCAAACATACATTTAGCAGCGTATGCATTTATTACATGACAATACATAAACGCATTCATATGGGCACAAAGAGAGAGAGAGGGAGGGAAAGAAAGAGAGGGAGGGAGAGAGAGTGAGAGACAGAGAGAGAGAGAGAGAGAGAGTGAGAGCAGGGCAGAAGAAGAGGAATAATGAAAGGAATGTTTATCAAGATGTGAAAAGAGTAGTTTTGGAGAGGATTTGAACAATGACAGAGAATCAAAACTGCGGAGTGACGGAGGAAGTTTATTCCATAAAGATGAGGGCTGGAAGGAGAACGAACGTTGACCAGCAGTCTTGGTACGAAAGCGGTCATGTTACATTTCTATATTGTTTGTATTTCTGTTGGTACTGAGCCACTTCATATTTCTGATCGGTTGTATTTCTGTTGATATTGATTACATCACATGTTTATATTGTATGCTTGTATTTCTTTGATATTTGCGTTTCCGTATTGTTTCTTTGTATTTCTGTTGACACTACTCGTGTCACACGTCTATATTGATTGTATCGTATCACGTCTATATTGATTGTATTGTATCACGTCTATACTGATTGTATTGTATCACGTCTATACTGATTGTATCGTATCACGTCTATACTGATTGTATCGTATCACGTCTATACTGATTGTATCGTATCACGTCTATACTGATTGTATCGTATCACGTCTATACTGATTGTATCGTATCACGTCTATACTGATTGTATCGTATCACGTCTATACTGATTGTATCGTATCACGTCTATACTGATTGTATCGTATCACGTCTATATTGATTGTATCGTATCACGTCTATACTGATTGTATCGTATCACGTCTATACTGATTGTATCGTATCACGTCTATATTGATTGTATCGTATCACGTCTATATTGATTGTATCGTATCACGTCTATACTGATTGTATCGTATCACGTCTATACTGATTGTATCGTATCACGTCTATACTGATTGTATCGTATCACGTCTATACTGATTGTATCGTATCACGTCTATACTGATTGTATCGTATCACGTCTATACTGATTGTATCGTATCACGTCTATACTGATTGTATCGTATCACGTCTATACTGATTGTATCGTATCACGTCTATACTGATTGTATCGTATCACGTCTATACTGATTGTATCGTATCACGTCTATACTGATTGTATCGTATCACGTCTATACTGATTGTATCGTATCACGTCTATACTGATTGTATCGTATCACGTCTATACTGATTGTATCGTATCACGTCTATATTGATTGTATCGTATCACGTCTATATTGATTGTATCGTATCACGTCTATATTGATTGTATCGTATCACGTCTATATTGATTGTATCGTATCACGTCTATATTGATTGTATCGTATCACGTCTATATTGATTGTATCGTATCACGTCTATATTGATTGTATCGTATCACGTCTATATTGATTGTATCGTATCACGTCTATATTGATTGTATTGTATCACGTCTATATTGATTGTATCGTATCACGTCTATATTGATTGTATTGTATCACGTCTATATTGATTGTATTGTATCACGTCTATATTGATTGTATTGCTGTTGGTACTGATCATGTCACATTTCTATAATTTCTATAATAGTCCTGTGTGTTGATGTCTGTGTTCTAATGGTTGATAGTCCTGTCTATTGATGTCTATGTTCTAACGATTGACAGTCCTGTCTGTTCATGTCTTGTTCTAATGGTTGATAGTCCTGTGTTGATGTCTATGTTCTAATGGTTGACAGTCCTGTCTGTTCATGTCTGTGTTCTAATGGTTGATAGTCCTGTGTTGATGTTTATGTTCTAATGGTTGACAGTCCTGTCTGTTCATGTCTATGTTCTAATGGTTGATAGTCCTGTGTTGATGTCTATGTTCTAATGGTTGATAGTCCTGTCTATTGATGTCTATGTTCTAACGATTGACAGTCCTGTCTGTTCATGTCTATGTTCTAATGGTTGATAGTCCTGTGTTGATGTCTATGTTCTAATGGTTGACAGTCCTGTCTGTTCATGTCTGTGTTCTAATGGTTGATAGTCCTGTGTTGATGTTTATGTTCTAATGGTTGACAGTCCTGTCTGTTCATGTCTATGTTCTAATGGTTGATAGTCCTGTGTTGATGTCTATGTTCTAACGGTTGACAGTCCTGTCTGTTGATGTCTGTGTTCTAATGGTAGATAGTCCTGTGTTGATGTCTATGTTCTAACGGTTGACAGTCCTGTACTGTTGATGTCTGTGTTCTAATGGTTGATAGTCCTGTCTGTTGATGTCTGTGTTCTAATGGTTGACAGTCCTGTCTGTTGATGTCTGTGTTCTAATGATTGACAGTCCTGTCTGTTGATGTCTGTGTTCTAATGGTTGACAGTCCTGTCTATTGATGTCTATGTTCTAACGGTTGACAGTCCTGTCTGTTGATGTCTGTGTTCTAACTGTTGACAGTCCTGTGTTGATGTCTGTGTTCTAACGGTTGACAGTCCTGTGTTGATGTCTATGTTCTAACGGTTGATAGTCCTGTGTTGATGTCTATGTTCTAATGGTTGACAGTCCTGTCTGTTGATGTCTGTGTTCTAACGGTTGACAGTCCTGTGTTGATGTCTATGTTCTAACAGTTGACAGTCCTGTGTTGATGTCTATGTTCTAACAGTTGACAGTCCTGTGTTGATGTCTATGTTCTAATGGTTGACAGTCCTGTCTGTTGATGTCTGTGTTCTAACGGTTGACAGTCCTGTGTTGATGTCTGTGTTCTAACGGTTGACAGTCCTGTGTTGATATCTATGTTCTAACAGTTGACAGTCCTGTGTTGATGTCTATGTTCTAACAGTTGACAGTCCTGTGTTGATGTCTGTGTTCTAATGGTTGACAGTCCTGTGTTGATGTCTATGTTCTAACGGTTGACAGTCCTGTGTTGATGTCTGTGTTCTAACAGTTGACAGTCCTGTGTTGATGTCTATGTTCTAATGGTTGACAGTCCTGTGTTGATGTCTATGTTCTAACGGTTGACAGTCCTGTGTTGATGTCTGTGTTCTAACAGTTGACAGTCCTGTGTTGATGTCTATGTTCTAATGGTTGACAGTCCTGTGTTGATGTCTATGTTCTAATGGTTGACAGTCCTGTGTTGATGTCTATGTTCTAACAGTTGACAGTCCTGTGTTGATGTCTGTGTTCTAACAGTTGACAGTCCTGTGTTGATGTCTGTGTTCTAACAGTTGACAGTCCTGTGTTGATGTCTGTGTTCTAACAGTTGACAGTCCTGTGTTGATGTCTATGTTCTAACAGTTGACAGTCCTGTGTTGATGTCTATGTTCTAACAGTTGACAGTCCTGTCTGTTGATGTCTATGTTCTAACAGTTGACAGTCCTGTCTGTTGATGTCTGTGTTCTAATGGTTGACAGTCCTGTCTGTTGATGTCTATGTTCTAATGGTTGACAGTCCTGTGTTGATGTCTATGTTCTAACAGTTGACAGTCCTGTGTTGATGTCTATGTTCTAACAATTGACAGTCCTGTTGATGTCTATGTTCTAACAGTTGACAGTCCTGTCTGTTGATGTCTGTGTTCTAATGGTTGACAGTCCTGTCTGTTGATGTCTGTGTTCTAATGGTTGACAGTCCTGTCTGTTGATGTCTATGTTCTATCAGTTGACAGTCCTGTGTTGATGTCTATGTTCTAACAGTTGACAGTCCTGTGTTGATGTCTGTGTTCTAACAGTTGACAGTCCTGTCTGTTGATGTCTATGTTCTATCAGTTGACAGTCCTGTCTGTTGAGGTCTGTGTTCTAACAGTTGACAGTCCTGTCTGTTGATGTCTATGATCTAACGGTTGATAGTCCTGTGTTGATGTCTGTGTTCTAATGGTTGATAGTCCTGTGTTGATGTCTGTGTTCTAACGGTTGATAGTCCTGTGTTGATGTCTATGTTCTAACGGTTGATAGTCCTGTGTTGATGTCTGTGTTCTAATGGTTGATAGTCCTGTGTTGATGTCTATGTTCTAACGGTTGACAGTCCTGTCTGTTGATGTCTGTGTTCTAATGGTTGACAGTCCTGTCTGTTGATGTGTATGTTCTAACAGATCTTAGTCCTGTTTTGATGACATGCTCTAAGAGTTAACAGTCTTTTCTTACCATAGCCGGCAGGCCGAGCCTGACAATAACACGAATAAAAGAAGAAAAGGATGCTGGAAAACACTCTGGCTGATCGTGAAGTTGCAAAGAGTACCAATGTTAATCCTGGCCTATCTAAACACATGTATGTGCATATTCCAGGCGTAATTCTGTTTGTGAAACTGTGTATGCAACGCTAGCGATCTGTCAGGTGATGGTTTTAACACTAGTCTGTTGTTTTTAGTTTTATAATAAAAAGCTGTCAACTTTTTTGCTTTGATGTGTGTGTGTTCTGGAGAGCTCTCTCTCTCTCTCTCTCTCTCTCTCTCTCTCTCTCTCTCTCTCTCTCTCTCTCTCTCTCTCTCTCTCTCTCTCTCTCTCTCTCTCTCCCTCTCTCTTCTTGTGCACAAGACGCAAGCACACAGATACACATAGCTCTCTCTCTTTCCACGTCACGTATACATCATCATCGTCATTATATACCGTTTATGGTCAGGTTAACATAAAAAGTTGTACACACACACACACACACACACACACACACACACACACACACACACACACACACACACATACCAGCATCATCGTCGACGTCATCGTCATAATTTATAACCATTTATTGTCGGGTTCACATAAATATTGTACTCGCACACGTACACACACACACACACACACACACACACACACACACACACACACACACACACACACACACACACACACACACACACACACACACACACACCAGTCAAAGTTCTGCATGTCCTGCGTTCCAGTCTAGTTGCGTTGTGCACTGTTCAGATCTTTGTGAGAGTGTTCCGCGTGCTACAGCATATCCTGAAGCGTATTCAGAGGCGTCTTCTGTGTCCTGGAGTCAGATTGATTGCTGGATCTGACATTGTCGAATGTGAGATGGCCACGACATTCTGGTTTTAAAAGTGTGATTGATGACAAGAGTAATAAATTCGTTGAAGACTGTGAAGCTGAACTCTAAAAAAAAATTTTAAAAAGCCAATGAAAAAAAAACCGTAAAACTTACAAATTGGGGAAATATAAACATATAATTTCTGCGTTGACTCAAAGGCGTGATCTCTTAAAAAGCAAAATGATCAAAATAACACTGAAACTTGAATTCAAGATAAAATGCACAATAAAACACAAAACCATGGAAATTCTAATCGTAAACACGGACTGGGAACTACAGATATACATCCTATGATGGAAACTTTTAAACTTTGGGAAATAAACATACAACAAAAATGAAACGGGAAAACTAATAAACTGATTCACTAACCGGAATATGAAAACATAGTGTGTGACGGATCACAAAAACTGATTCACTAACGGATATGAAAACATAGTGTGTGACGGATCACATAAACTGATTCACTAACCGGAATATGAAAAAGATAGTGTGTGACGGATCACAAAAACTGGTTCACTGACGGAATATGAAAACATAGTGTGTGACGGATCACATAAACTGGTTCACTGACGGAATATAAAACATAGTGTGTGACGGATCACATAAACTGGTTCACTGACGGGAATATGAAAACATAGTGTGTGACGGATCACATAAACTGATTCACTGACGGGAATATGAAAACATAGTGTGTGACGGATCACATAAACTGGTTCACTGACAGGAATATGAAAACATAGTGTGTGACGGATCACATAAACTGGTTCACCGACAGGAATATGAAAACATAGTGTGTGACGGATCACATAAACTGGTTCACTAACCGGAATATGAAAACATAGTGTGTGACGGATCACATAAACTGGTTAATGACCGGAATATGAAAACATAGTGTGTGACGGATCACATAAACTGGTTCAGTGACGGGAATATGAAAACATAGTGTGTGACGGATCACATAAACTGGTTCACTGACCGGAATATGAAAACATAGTGTGTGACGGATCACATAAACTGGTTCAGTGACGGGAATATGAAAACATAGTGTGTGACGGATCACATAAACTGGTTCACTGACGGAATATGAAAACATAGTGTGTACGGATCACATAAACTGATTCACTGACGGGAATATGAAAACATAGTGTGTGACGGATCACATAAACTGGTTCACTGACAGGAATATGAAAACATAGTGTGTGACGGATCACATAAACTGGTTCACCGACAGGAATATGAAAACATAGTGTGTGACGGATCACATAAACTGGTTCACTAACCGGAATATGAAAACATAGTGTGTGACGGATCACATAAACTGGTTAATGACTGAATATGAAAACATAGTGTGTGACGGATCACATAAACTGGTTCACTGACGGGAATATGAAAACATAGTGTGTGACGGATCACATAAACTGGTTCACTGACCGGAATATGAAAACATAGTGTGTGATGGATCACAAAAACTGATTCACTGACCGGAATATGAAAACATAGTGTGTGACGGATCACATAAACTGGTTCACTGACGGGAATATGAAAACATAGTGTGTGACGGATCACATAAACTGGTTCACTGACGGGAATATGAAAACATAGTGTGTGACGGATCACATAAACTGGTTCACTGACGGAATATGAAAACATACTGTGTGACGGATCACATAAACTGGTTCACTGACGGGAATATGAAAACATAGTGTGTGACGGATCACATAAACTGATTCACTAACCGGATTATGAAAACATAGTGTGTGACGGATCACAAAAACTGGTTCACTGACAGGAATATGAAAACGTAGTGTGTGATTGATCACAAAAACTGGTTCAGTGACGGGAATATGAAAACACACTGTGTGACGGATCACATAAACTGGTTCACTGACGGGAATATGAAAACATAGTGTGTGACGGATCACATAAACTGGTTCACTGACCGGAATATGAAAACATAGTGTGTGACGGATCCACAAAACTGATTCACTGACCGGAATATGAAAACATAGTGTGTGACGGATCACATAAACTGGTTCAGTGACGGGAATATGAAAACATAGTGTGTGACGGATCACATAAACTGGTTCAGTGACGGGAATATGAAAACATAGTGTGTGACGGATCACATAAACTGGTTCACTGACGAGAATATGAAAACATACTGTGTGACGGATCACATAAACTGGTTCACTGACGGGAATATGAAAACATAGTGTGTGACGGATCACATAAACTGATTCACTAACCGGATTATGAAAACATAGTGTGTGACGGATCACAAAAACTGGTTCACTGACGGGAATATGAAAACGTAGTGTGTGATTGATCACAAAAACTGGTTCAGTGACGGGAATATGAAAACACACTGTGTGACGGATCACATAAACTGGTTCACTGACGGGAATATGAAAACATAGTGTGTGACGGATCACATAAACTGATTCACTAACCGGATTATGAAAACATAGTGTGTGACGGATCACAAAAACTGGTTCACTGACAGGAATATGAAAACGTAGTGTGTGACGGATCACATAAACTGGTTCACTGACCGGAATATGAAAACACACTGTGTGACGGATCACATAAACTGATTCACTAACCGGAATATGAAAACATAGTGTGTGACGGATCACGTAAACTGATTCACTAACCGGAATATGAAAACATAGTGTGTGACGGATCACATAAACTGATTCACTAACCGGAATATGAAAACATAGTGTTTGACGGATCACAAAAAGCGTAAACTGTGGAGGGGACAAATGATAAAAACGAATTCATGAAAAATGGACCAAGATAAAAACAATAAAGCATAATGAGGTATATTACCGCCTGACACAGGACATAGAAAGTGAAATAGGGAAACTTAAACATCGTACATTGAAATTATGGAAGTTTATGCGGATATAGACAGGGAAATTATTTGTATATCAGGCAAAACATTTGTGTATTCAGATTATCGCGAACACCATTTGAGGGTTGCTCCAATATTGGTCAGACTATTTTGTTTGTAAGTTCCCCCCCCCCTTTTTTTTTTTTTTGGCGGGGACGTGGGGGGGGGGGGGGGGCTACGGACATATTTGTCTCCTTAGAATTTGTGTGAAAAAGGAAATATGGATATCATTTGGTGGCATTTGGTGGCTGCTTGGATACATATTGAATTAAAATATTCATCTAACTGTTGCTATTGTTTATATACATACATACATACATACATACATATATATATATATATATATATATATATATATATATATATATATATATATATATATATATAGACATATATAAATAAACACATATATATATTTTTCTATATATATATATATATATATGTATGTATATATATAACACATGTGTGTGTGTTGAATATGTATTAGGCGCCATATTGTTTATTGCCTCGTCTATTATTTCATTTATTTATTTGTCTTAATGTATGCTGTTGTTGTGATAAAAATACTGACTTCATTTTCTCTTCTTGTGAGTCGGTTTGGTGTGATGTGGGTGTCTGAATGGTGGAGCGGGAAGGCTTATATCTTGGGAGGATGTTTTTGATTCAGACCTTAGAACGTTTGCACATATACACTGAGACAATTACACTGGTCCTGAATTCATTACATAACACACACAACAAGCACAGCTTATACAGTACATCTTGAGACAATGGAATTGGTCCTGAATTCATTACACAACACACACAACAAAACTGACTTCATGACACAACAAAGCTGACTTCACGACACAACAACAAAGCTGACTTCATGACACAACAACAAAGCTTTCATGACACAACAACAAATCTGACTTCACAACACAACCACAAAGCTGACTTTACAACAACAAAGCTGACTTTTCAACACAACAAAGTTGCCTTTACAACAACAAAGCTAACTTTACAACACAACAAAGTTGCCTCTACTACAACAAAACTGACTTTACAACACAACAAAGCTGACTTTACAACAACAAAGCTGACTTTACAACCACAAAGCTGACTTTACAACACAAACACAAAGCTGACTTTACAACACAACCACAAAGCTGACTTTACAACACAACCACAAAGCTGACTTTGCAACACAACCACAAAGCTGATTTGCAACACTACCACAAAGCTGACTTTACAACACAACCACAAAGCTGACTTTACAACACAACCACAAAGCTGACTTTACAACACAACCACAAAGCTGACTTTACAAACACAACCACAAAGCTGACTTTACAACACAACCACAAAGCTGACTTTACAACACAACCACAAAGCTGACTTTACAACACAAACAAAAGCTGACTTTACAACACAACAAAGCTGACTTACAACAAACAATGACTTTACAAACAACAAGCTGACTTTACAACACAACAAAGCTGACTTTACAAACAACAAACTGACTTTACAACACAACAACAAAGCTGACTTTACAACACAACAAAGCTGACTTTACAACAAACAAACTGACTTTACAACATACAACAAAAAGCTGACTTTACAACACAACAAAGCTGACTTTACAACACACAAACTGACTTTACAACACAACAAAGCTGACTTTACAACACAACAAAGCTGACTTACAACAAACAAACTGACTTTTACAACACAACAAAGCTGACTTTACAACACAACAAAGCTGACTTTACAACACAACCAAAGCTGACTTCATAACACAACAAAGCTGACTTTACAACACAACCACAAAGCTGACTTTACATACACAACACAAAGCTGACTTTACAACACAACCACAAAGCTGACTTTACAACTACAACAAAGCTGACTTTACAACCAACCACAAAACTGACTTACAACACAACCACAAAGCTGACTTTAAACAAACAAACTGCTTCATAACATGACACAACCACAAAGCTGACTTTACAAACAACCACAAAGCTGACTTACAACACAACAAAACTGACTTTACAACACAACAAAGCTGACTTTACAACAACAACCCAAAGCTTGACTTTACAACACAACACAAATGACTTTACAACACAACAAAGACTGACTTACAACACAACACAAAACTGATTTACACAAACACAACAAAAAGCTGACTTTACAACACAACCACAAAACTGACTTTACAACACAACCACAAAGCTGACTTTACAACACAACAAAAGCTGACTTTACATACACAACACAAAGCTGACTTTACAACACAACACAAAACTGACTTTACAACACAACACAAAGCTGACTTTACACACACAACCAAAGCTGACTTTACAACACAACAAAAGCTGACTTTACAACACAACCACAAAACTGACTTTACAACACAACCACAAAACTGACTTTACAACACAAACACAAAGCTGACTTTACAACACAACACAAAGCTGACTTTACAACACAACCACAAAACTGACTTTACAACACAACCACAAAGCTGACTTTACAACACAACACAAAGCTGACTTTACAAACACAACAACAAAGCTGACTTTACAACACAACACAAAAGCTGACTTTACAACACAACCACAAAGCTGACTTTACAACACAACCACAAAGCTGACTTTACAACACAACCACAAAGCTGACTTTACAACACAACCACAAAGCTGACTTTACAACACAACCACAAAGCTGACTTTACAACACAACCACAAAGCTGACTTTACAACACAACCACAAAACTGACTTTACAACACAACCACAAAGCTGACTTTACAACACAACCACAAAACTGACTTTACAACACAACCACAAAGCTGACTTTACAACACAACCACAAAGCTGACTTTACAACACAACCACAAAACTGACTTTACAACACAACCACAAAACTGACTTTACAACACAAACACAAAGCTGACTTTACAACACAACAAAGCTGACTTTACAACACAACCACAAAGCTGACTTTACAACACAACAAAGCTGACTTTACAACACAACCACAAAGCTGACTTTACAACACAACCACAAAACTGACTTTACAACACAAACACAAAGCTGACTTTACAACACAACAAAGCTGACTTTACAACACAACCACAAAACTGACTTTACAACACAACCACAAAACTGACTTTACAACACAACAAAGCTGACTTTACAACACAACCACAAAGCTGACTTTACAACACAACCACAAAGCTGACTTTACAACACAACAACAAAGCTGACTTTACAACACAACAAAACTGACTTTACAACACAACCACAAAGCTGACTTTACAACACAACCACAAAGCTGACTTTGCAACACAACCACAAAGCTGACTTTACAACACAACCACAAAGCTGACTTCACAACACAACCACAAAGCTGACTTTACATCACAACCACAAAGCTGACTTTACACCACAACCACAAAGCTGACTTCACAACACAACCACAAAGCTGACTTTATAACACAAACATAAAGCTGACTTTACAACACAACAAAGCTGACTTCCTAACATGACTTTACAACAACAGAGCTGACTTTACAACACAACAAAGCTGACTTCATAACTTTACAACAACAGAGCTAACTTTACAACACAACAAAGCTGACTTCATAACATGACTTTACAACAACAAAGCTGACTTTATAACACAACAAAGCTGACTTCATAACATAACTTTACAACAACAAAGCTGACTTTATAACACAACAAAGCTGACTTCATAACATGATTTTACAACAACAGAGCTGACTTTATAACACAACAAAGCTGACTTCATAACATGACAAAGCAGGCTTCATAACACAACAAAGCTGACTTCATAACACAACAAGAAAGTGGACTTCATAGACAACAGTAGAGTCGACTTCACATCACAACAAAGCTAACTTCATAACATGACAACAAAGCAGACTTCATAACGCAGCAGTAAAGCTAACTCCATAGCAAGACAACAAAACTGTCTTCATCACATGACAACAATGATGACTTCATAACACAAGGAAGCTGAATTCATAACACAACAACAAAGCTGACATTATAGACAACAATAAAGTTGACTTCACAACACAACAAATCAGACTTTATAACACAGTTACAAAGACGACTTCATAACAGAAAAAAATATGATTTCATAACACAACAAAGCTGTCTTCATAACACGAGAAAGTTGACTTCATACCACAACAACAAAGCTGACAGCGTATCACAGCAACAAAGCTGTCTACATAACACAACAACGCAGACGACTTCATAACACAGCAACAAAGCTGAATTTACAACACGACAAAGCTGATATATTAACACAACCAAGCTGACTATAACACAACATGAAAGCTGACCTCACAACACAAAAATAAAGTGTGTGGCATTAAATAATAAAGTGTGTGTGTATGGTATTAAATAATAAAGTGTGTGATGTTAAAGTGTATGATATCAAACTGTAAAGTGTATGATGCTAAAGTGTATCATCATCATCATCAGGTGCCCTGCCGCATGGCGTTGGCGATCATGGACTTCCATCTGTCTCTATCTCTTGTTGCCCCAAGCATCTCCTCCATCCTCCTCGTCTTCAGCCACTCCGCAAGTCCGTCTAGCATTTTCTCCCTGGGTCTACCTGGTGCTCTCTTTCCTTCCAGCTTTCCCGTTGTGACCAGGTGCTCCTAATTCCCCTTCCTCATAAAATGGCCTATAAATGTTGCCTGTCTTTCCCTAATCTTCCTTATGAATGATCTACTTGTGTCTGCCTCCATCAAGACTGTCTCGTTTGTTTTCTTTGCTGTCCATGGAACTCTCAGCATTCGTCTTAGAAACCACATCTCGGCTGCCTCAATCTTGCAAAGAAATAGAAGACTGACACAAAACGGATCCTCAGAGTATGTACAGACGAACTGAAGAAATTGTCCACAGGAAAATTACATGCACATCAACTGGTTGCTTAAAATCGAAAGATGGCACGCTTATCATGGAAAAAGACAAAATACTAGACAGATGGGGAGAGTACATTAAAGACCTTTCTGAGGATGACAGAAACGAAGAACATATTATAAAAAAAGAACTTTGAAGGACCACCCATAATGAAAGATGAAGTTAGAGCAGCACTGAAAAAGATGAAACCAGGAAAAGCCCCAGGACCAGACAACATTACTACAGAGATGATTGAAGCCCTGAAGGAATTTGGCATAGAAAAAATAAGTCCTCCTAAATGAAATTTACGACACTGGAAAAATCCCCAAAGATATGTCAAAATCAATTTTCATTGCACTTCCAAAGAAGACAGGGGCTATAGAATGCGAACTCCATCGCACAATCAGTTTGATGAGTCATGTAACAAAAATCCTGTTAAGAATAATCATGATGAGGACATGGAATAGAATCAAACGAGAAATAGCAGAAGAACAGTGTGGATTTGTGGAAGGGAAAGGAACTATTAATGCCATATACATCCTAAGAACTATCATAGAGAGGTCAGTTGAGATGAATAAGGATTTGTATTTATGCTTTGTTGACTATACCAAGGCTTTCGATCGGGTAAGACATGAAGAATTGATCAACCAACTGGAGAGACTCAATGGTGATGGAAAAGATCTACGAATATTCAGAAATATGTACTGGGAACAAACAGCTGCAATGAGAATAGAAAACAATATAAGCCCTTTCCAAAACATCAAAAGAGGAGTCAGACAGGGTTGTGTTTTGTCGCCACATCTGTTTTCACTTTACAGCGAAAACATCATGAGAAACCTAGAAGACCCTGGATTAAAGGTTGGAGGGAAAAATGATAAACATTCGATATGCAGATGACACCGTGCTAATTGCAGAAAATGAAAGGGACCTACAAAACCTTGTGAATATACTAGAAATAGAAAGCAAAGGTAAGGGGTTGGAACTAAACAGCAGGAAGACTAAAGTCATGGTGATCAGTAAAAAACATGAAATCCCCTCATGCAAAATAACAGCAAATGGCACAACCTTGACACATGTTAATAAGTTTAAATACCTGGAACGGTCATTTCATCAGACAGCAGATGCACATCAGAAATAGCCAGCAGAATCGGCCAAGCCAAAACAGCATTCAAGAAGATGACAAGCATTCTTATCAACAAATGCCTATCAATTAACATCAGGAAAGAATTCTTGAATGTTACATAGAACCAATACTGTTGTACGGATGTGAGGCGTGGACAGTCAACAAGCAAAGCCAGAACAAAATTGAGGCTAAAGTGTATGGTATGAAATAATAAAGTGTGTGTGTGTATGGTATTAAATAACACAGTGTGTGATGTTAAAGTGTATGATATCAAACAGTAAAGTGTATGATGTTAAAGTGTATGATATTAAACAGTAAAGTGTATGATGCTTAAGTGTATGGTGTTAAACAATAAAGTGTAGGCCTACGATATTAAAGTGTATGGTGTTAAAGTATATGGTGTTAAACAGTGAAGTGTACGACGTTAAAGAGCATGGCTTTAAACAAAAAAATGTATGATGTTAAAACGTATGGTGTTAAACAATAAAGTGTACAAAATAAAAAGTATGGTGTTCAGAAAGTGTATGGCCTGAAAGTGTATGGCTTGAAATAATGTACAGTGTATGCTGTTAATAAAGTGTATGATGTTAAACAATTAAGATTCAAATACAAGATTCAAAATTTATTTCAAAATTTATTTCTGCTTTCAAAAACAATAAGGAAACTTGGTTTGCAGGCGTGTCACTATCATATCATGTTGCGCGCGCCGCACACACACACACACACACACACACACACACACACACACACACACACACACACACACACACATGCACATGCACATGCACACAATGTTCCACATCAACGTAATAAAACATAAAATGTCTGGGCCTACCTCCACGTTCGCACAAACACCCAACCGCTCACAAGCACGCGTAAACCCGCTCTCACATACAAGCGCACATATGCACGTACATGTATTCATCACACCGGGTTACAGAAATGTCAAACCATGGCAAAGTTCAAGTGACAAGATAAAGTAACTAGCTCCCCACCCCCACCACCCCATACATCCCCCAATAAAGCACAGGCGATGCTAGGTATAGTCTTCCACAGATATTACACATGGACAATGACCTGTTCACCGTGTCTGCAAGGAATCTGCAAGCTGGTGGAGAAACTGATCCCAGTTCTGTGCTTCCCAGTGTCATGTAGCATTAGCTTTCTGTTCACCAGTGTATGATACTGTATTCCGTGAAGAACTGCTTCCTATGTCGCTTAATGAATATAATAACAGAACTACAGTTAATGCCGACAGGAAACATACTTTAGACCATATTAAGTAAACAATTCTCCAAATTACCCACACAATTGCTGTTGGACCCAACTATCTGAATAAATGGGACCTTTGGTCAAACACATGTGCGGACAAAAACACAAACTGCAATCAGACATTAATTCATACTTATTCTCTTATTGACTCTGTCACTACTCTACTTTTATTCATGTCTTCTTCAGGCGGAAAAAAATGGATTTCACAAACCACAGGCCAGGTTATGTGGTCACTGTTGAGTAAGCCATGGCAGTGTTATATTACTTCACGAAACTTGCTTGTCAGACCTATATTTCTCTGCTGTGATTATGACTGCATTGTGATTCAGGCTGTCAAAGTGGAAATTTCCAAACCGACGTGATTTCTGGCTTTCTGGTGGGCTCTCCTCTCTCTCTCTCTCTCTCTCTCTCTCTCCCCCCCCCCCCCCCTCCCTCCCCCTCCCCCCCTTTTTTTTTTTTTTACTTCAATTATTAATGCAGTATAGTGTTTTGAGTGCTAGACTAGCAATGAGAAATAAGCAACTGCTGCCCATCATGGCGACCACCACAAGAGAAGGCACAGACTAATTCCATCACTGTCTGCTGGTATTGCAAACAAACTGTAGTTCTTTGGTCAAGCAAGTACGACCGAGAAACATTCAGTTGATAGAAAGTACAGATTCAGAGTCAGTAAAGAGTTGAGAGCTTGTTTGAGTGTGAGTTCTCTTGGGCAGGACCTGTGATCCCAGCTGTGAGTACATTTCTTTCTTTTCTTAGTTTGTGTTTCATTTAATTAATAATAGAACTTAGGCGTAAATCAACATGTGTTAATGTTAGAGGTAGGCATAAGCCAACATGTGCTAATGTTGAGGCTTAGGCATAAATCAACATGTGTTTATGTTGAGGGGTAGGCATAAGTCACCATGTGCTAATGTTGATGTGTAGGCATAAGTCACCATGTGCTAATGTTGAGGTGTAGGCATAAGTCAACATGTGCTAATGTTGAGCGTAGGCATAAGTGAACATGTGCTTATGTTGCAGCGTAGGCTACATCAACATGTGCCAATGTTGAGGTGTAGGCAAAAGTCAACATGTGCCAATGTTGAGGTGTAGGCATAAGTGAACATGTGCTTATGTTGCAGCGTAGGCTACATCAACATGTGCCAATGTTGAGGTGTAGGCATAAGTCAACATGTGCTAATGTTGAGGTGTAGGCATAAGTGAACATGTGCTAATGTTGAGGTGTAGGCATAATCAACATGTGCTAATGTTGAGGTGTAGGCATAAGTCAACATGTGCTAATGTTGAGGTGTAGGCATAAGTAAACCATGTGCTAATGTTGAGGTGTAGGCATAAGTCAACATGTGCTAATGTTGAGGTGTAGGCATAAGTGAACATGTGCTAATGTTGAGGTGTAGGCATAAGTCAACATGTGCTAATGTTGAGGTGTAGGCATAAGTCAACATGTGCTAATGTTGAGGTGTAGGCATAAGTCAACATGTGCTAATGTTGAGGTGTAGGCATAAGTCAACATGTGCTAATGTTGAGGTGTAGGCATAAGTCACATGTGCTAATGTTGAGGTGTAGGCATAAGTCAACATGTGCTAATGTTGAGGTGTAGGCATAAGTCAACATGTGCTAATGTTGAGGTGTAGGCATAAGTCACCATGTGCTAATGTGAGGTGTAGCATAAGTCAACATGTGCTAATGTTGAGGTGTAGGCATAAGTCAACATGTGCTAACGTTGAGGTGTAGGCATAAGTCAACATGTGCTAACGTTGAGGCGTAGACGTAAATCAACATGTGCTTAATGTTGAGGCTAGACGTAAATCAACATGTGCTAATGATGAGGCGTAGGCGTAAATCAACATGGTGTAACAGCAAGACTGAATTGCAGTGACGAGCAGGAACAGAGGAATTTGAAAGAGAGGAAAGATGAGTTACATCTTCAAATGAGGATTTAACATTCACAGATTTCAGGTTGCGACAGGTAACAGCTTGCTTCTGGCGTATAGATTTAGACAGATAGAGTGAAAATAACACAACTGAGGGGTCTGAACGAAGTTGGTCTAGGACTGAGACTGATGTAAAAAGTTCATCAGTGTTATGGACGATCAGCCAGTCAATAATATGGCCTTTAAATGGCCAGAACACCTTTCTCAGCACATCTGAAGGCAACGGATGTGAAAACCATGAAGACAATGGATGTGACAGCCTGTAATCATTACGCTCTATTGGACACCGTATCTGTGTCAATTGAATGACAGTGGAGTTTCCAAAAAGCTAGACCTGTGCCTTCATCAACATATCACTGGAACAGTGAGCCAGGGTCGTCTACACTGCATTCCTTCAGGATTCGCCATCTAGTGATATGAAGGCATGTAGCATTGCGAGCACTGACTTGTTAAATCCACTTCTGCATTATTTGCTTGCTTACAATCATTAACTTATGTGCAGCGCTGCACTTCTTCCACTGCTCACTTATGCTCTGCTGAAGAGTCTGCTTGTTAAACCTGGTGTAGAAGTGTTGAGTTTGTCTGCAATGCGGACTTCATTAGTGGACTGCAGTGTTGACGTCTTAGTTTGTGTCTTGTGGTAATATCAATCCCTTTCCCACACAGCTCAGGGGTTGTTGTCTCTGAAGTTGTTTTCTAGCTTGGACTTGAAGCACCACTTGTCTATCTTGATCTGCCGGTCAATCTTCTGTTTTGTCTTCTTTTTCTCCTCATTCTTCGCTCTGACAAGAAGAAAACTCTCAGCTGTGGGGTGACCCATGGATTATCATTACTACAGAATTTTACAAGCCGGCGCTTGATGAAGTTGTCCACACAGAAGTTGATGTAGAATGAAATCAAGTCATAGCCTCATTAGGAAGCTACGTGCAAGGAGGACATCCCACCCAGTTGACTCAAGCATTCATTCAAGGTTTTGACGGTGTCTTTCATTCACTTCTTCACAGTCGTAGTGACAGGCTTCACTTCAGCCTCTGTTTGTACAGAGGTACCAGCTGAACCATGCTGCGGGCTGACCCGCCAAACTTGGTAAGCTGGATGGGTTACAGTCAGCTGGTATAGTGCCCTATCAAAGGTCTTTCGTGGTGTCATTGTAGCTGTGGTACATCATGTGTTGCTTGAAGAGTGGGATACCGTGGTTCAAGCGACAGCAGGTAACATCACTAACACAAGGGTCGGGGAGTCTGGGTATTGAAATAATAGTTTACAGACGTCACTGATCTTCTGACTAGCTTGCTTGATGTCAGTCTTTGGTTGAATGTAAACTACACTGATAAAAATCTGGTTAAGCTGTGGGTAAAAAAAAAATGGTCAGAGAGCAGTTAACCCTCTGACGCCCTCGCCCTATTCACCAGCTTCCTGCAGGAAGCCGGTGGATAGGGTGAGAGAGGCAAAAGGTTAAACTATCCGGTAAATAAAAACATCACTGGTCAGGGAACAAGACTGACCAATTCAACGTTCTTATAACACAATGACTTTTACTGTCACATCAGTACACCACCTACACATACATCACCACCCCTTGTCTTGTCTGTCTCATCTTGTGACAGATCAAGTCAGTAAACGAGAAGTCTGGAATGTCTGGATCGGATCGTTCTAAAAGACCCAGGAGTTTGAGAATCACATCATACTGGCTTCTCTGTATTTGTGCATGTACCGTGAACAAGCGAGTAGTTCACCACTCGTTTTTGTTACAGACTGCACGTTCCCAAACACAACAGATGAGAGGAGCAATTAAAACAGTTTCTGTCTTGCTCTCAGTCTTACCCTACTCCTCATAAAGTGTAGATGTTAATTAAAGTGTAAGATGGTAAACAATAAAGTATGTGATGTTAAAACAATATATTTTACCAAAATCTGTTTATTACAGTGATAATTTTAAGAGAGAAAAAAAGTTATGAAGCAGATAGCACGTGGTTCACAAGCATGTCACAATCTCCAACAGGAACAAAATCCACCAGTTGCTGGTGAAAGTCAAGGCCACAGTGGTTGGCATGAGCCCGGCAGTGTGACATCTGGCCAGGTAGGAATCGTAGTAACCTTTGCCCCGCCCTAAGCGTGCTCCTTGCTGGGTGAAGGCCAGGCCAGGCATGAAGACCACATCCAGACCTCCTGTACACATGTCATCATCATCACTATCATCATCATCATCATCATTATGTAATAATAATAATAAAATGACAAAATTAATGCTCATTTCTCAAACATCATCATGGCCCTCTATACGAATATATCCTTTGTCACTCCTACCCTTTTTGTCCCCACCCATTCTGCAAAACTGCCTAACATTTTCTGCCTAGGTCTTCCTGATGCTCTCCCCCCCCCCCCCCCCCCCTTCAGGATTTCCTGTTATGACTAGGTGTTCAAATTTCTCTTTCTTCATAAAACGTCCTCTAAATGTTGCTCGTCTTTTCCTAATCTTCGTCAATAATGTTCTTTTTGCGCTTGCTTCTTTCAAGACTGTCTCATCTGAAGACTGTCTCAATTGTTTTCTTTGCTGTCTTCTTAGAAACAACATTTCAGCTGCCCCAATCTTGTTCTGACTTTGCTTGCTGACTGTCCATGCTCCGCATCCGTATAATGGTATTGGTTCTATTTAGCATTGAAAAACCCTCTTCCTGATGTCAACTGATAGGAATTTGTGGGTAAAAACGCTTTCCATTTTCTTGAATGCTATATTAGCTTGGCCAATTCTGCTGGATATTTCTAATGTGCACATGTTGTCTGACCAAATGACTGTTCCTAAATATCTGAGCTTATCAACTTGTCTCAATGTTACGCCATTTGTTGTTATTTTACATGAGGGGATTTCTTGTTTTTAAATGAATATCATGACTTCATGTTGTTGTTTGTTTTTTTTTTTAACTGTTTAGTTCTAGCCCTTTATTTCTGCTGTCTATCTCTATTATATTCACAAGCTTTCGTATGTCCTTTTATAATCTGCAATTAAAACACTGTCACCTATGTAACAAAGGTTGTTTATCATTTCCCTCCTACTTTCATCCCAGGGCATTCTTCTAGATTTCTCATGATGGTTTCACTGTAAAATGAAAACAAATCTGGTGAAAGAACGCATCCCTGTCTAACACTCTTTGGATGTCTTGAAAAAAATTATATAATCATTTTCCACTCTTAATGCTGCTGTTTGTTCTCAATACACACTCCTCATTATCCTTAGATCTTTTCCATCATATCAATCTCTTCCAGTTAGTTGATCAAAAGCCTTCGTATAATCAACAAACATAAACAAAAATCTTTATTCAACTCAACTGATCTTTCTATGAGAGTTCTCAGAACATATATGGCATTAGCAGTTCCTTTCCCTTCAATAAATCAACACTGTTCTGCTATTTCTGGTTTGATTCTATTTCTCAAAGCAATAAATGAGTTCTTCCTGTTCATCTGCTGACTATGTGCCAGTGAATTATTGTTCACTCTCCACCCCCACCCTTTCAACAATGATTGTGAATTCATTAAGTTACGGGGGTTGGATATGTGGAACCATTTTGAATCCAGCATTCATATCTTCTTTAAGCAAATATGTGAGTTGAATAGTCTTCAAGATTTTCACTGTAATCAGACTGCTTTATTTTGAAATGCGGTTCTAAAAAACTGTAGTAATCCATACATCAGACTGTGTAGCTACCATCTTGCCGATCAGTTCAAACTACAAGCTTAATAAATTTTCTGGCCTTCCTTTCAGAGATGGCAATCGGTATGGATACAGAATCCAATTATTCTGAAAACCCAGAGCCTTAGGTGTGCTTTGGTTTAAACACTGATGTCACAGGGTGAAAAGTGAAACCCAAGTATCGACTTATAGATAATAACTTGTACTGCATGCTTGTAGAAGTTCACATGCATCACCCTGTAGCAATGCATCATCTAGAAGATGTAGAGGATATAGCATATCCCTGCTGATGACAATGTGCAAAGACAATTTCATGATCTTTGTGAAAATTCTTGGAGAACCATGAAATCCCTGGGGACAGTTTTGAATCAATAAGAATTGTGCTTTAGATTATGAGTCAAAATTACTTCTCTATGTCAGTGCTGATAGACTATAGTAAGCATCCATGAGGTCAACATGTAAAAATAGGTAGTGTTTCATTAGACTGACAACTTGTTTTAAAATATAGGTATCCATTTTGAAACAGAATTTCTCAACAAGAACCGCATCTCTTTTTCTGGTAAGGCAAGCCATGAGGTAAAGAGAACTGGGCACCAACTTCTTTAATCTGATCCCAAAATCCATAGATCAATACTAATAACTTCCCAAACTTGATCAGCTGTTTCCCCCTAAATAAATTGTTCGGTATACTCTGAAGGTGAAAAAAAAGCACACACAGATCATGTATACAATTACCATATGAAAGAACACACACAAATCATGTATACAATTACCATATGAAAGAACACACACAAATCATGTATACAATTACCATATGAAAGAACACACACAAATCATGTATACAATTACCATATGAAAGAACACACACAAATCATGTATACAATTACCATATGAAAGAACACACACAAATCATGTATACAATTACCATATGAAAGAACACACACAAATCATGTATACAATCACCATATGATAAAACACACACAAATCATGTATACAATTACCATATGAAAGAACACACACAGATCATGTATACAATTACCATATGAAAGAACACACACAAATCATGTATACAATTACCATATGATAAAACACACACAAATCATGTATACAATTACCATATGAAAGAACACACACAGATCATGTATACAATTACCATATGAAAGAACACACACAAATCATGTATACAATTACCATATGATAAAACACACACAGATCATGTATACAATTACCATATGAAAGAACACACACAAATCATGTATACAATTACCATATGAAAGAACACACACAAATCATGTAATACAATCACCATATGATAAAACACACACAAATCATGTATACAATTACCATATGAAAGAACACACACAGATCATGTATACAATTCCATATGAAAGAACACACACAAATCATGTATACAATTACCATATGAAAGAACACACACAGATCATGTATACAATCACCATATGAAAGAACA
>JAPXFY010000013.1:79531250-79571250 GCA_030674185.1 Monoplex corrugatus | reverse complement strand
TTTTTAATTTCTGCCTGTTGAAGTATTGTGTACGTTTTGAAACGATTATAGCCCTGATATGGCTGTACGCAGTCGGTTGGGCTTTAAACAAAAATAACAGTAACAGATAACAACCAAGAGAACGAAACAGCTGTTAAGTATTTCGGGTGCATGCGTACTGCAATACGTGCATATGTTCCGATACGCCATACGATACGGTATACACAAGGCCAAAAGGACGTAAAAGATTTCGCATAAACTGCTCTAACAAGGACATTTCACGGGGAGAAAACTGAGACTACCACTTACCTTTTTAATAACTATTTCCGACTGCCGCGCCTTCTCTTCAGATGTAAGCACAGCTAGTCGATTCTTTATCTCTTTTCGTAACATCGATTTCGCCTGCCGGAGACTCGCCATTTTGGAAGGGAAATCACTCTGTCTAAATAAAAAGTCGTCTGCGTCTGTTCAATTTTATGGAGCCATCCAGAGTCTGTGGGCACTACAACGGAGAAAATCGTGGTGCAAGCACCACAGCTATGCTGAGCGAAGGTGCGACTGTATCCTCCAAATCGTAGGTTTGACAAACTCAAATACTTTTAGCAGTTTTGTCACAAGACTACGACGTGGCAAAGCTGAAAATGATGAGGAGCAAACAAAAACTAAGTAACATTTTTCATTTATTGGAAAATGATTAGGCCTATATATAAGATAACATCACTGAAGAGAGAGAGAGAGAGCTTTGCAATGGAAAGGGTTTTATTTGATTGACTGTGTCAGAACTTAAGATATTTTTAAATGATTTTTGTTTTGTGTGCGTGTGTGTTTGTTTTAGACATGCATTACATTCGGAAAATGTTATTGTTTTAAGCATGCATTACATACGGAGAATGTGATCAAATATTGTCTTCATATTGTAAACTAATAATGTATCATATCTTTGACAAAACTGAACAAGTAGGAAAAAACTGATTATCACCAACGAGGCTAGGAGAAATGAAGTGGACCAAATTGTGTTTTTCTGCACTGTGCCTCGTTAGTCCAGCAGCCAGCCAATCTACAGCCAGTTTGCGTAATAAACTAGCCGTGCACTGACTTTTACATACTGGTACTAAGAGCATCAGTCAACACCCAGCGATGTTTTCAGATTATTTTGTGATTATTGGCCTACATTGTAGGTGTATGAAACTATGATGGTCTCTCTCTCTCACACACACACACACTCTCTCTCTCTCTCTCTCTCTCTCTCTCTCTCTCTCTCTCACGCACGCACACACACACACACACACACACTCACGCGCACACACACACACACACACACACACACACACACACACACACACACACACACACAGTATATGATGGTGCAATTTCTCCAGTACTGCTCGTGTTAGTAATGGAGATCATCATGAATGCATCAGTGAAGACTTCAGGTCCAGCTGACCTCGGAAGCGGACACCAAATCCCCCCACCCACCCACCCCCCACCCCGTTTTTTTTTAACGCCTTCATGAACGACACAACAGTGCTTTCCATGAAAGAAGAGGAGACATGCACGACCCTGAAGCAGTTGGACAAGGTTGTTGCCTCATCTAGGTTGAATTTCAAACCGAAAAAGTCACGGAGCCTCTCATTGAGGAAAGTAACAGTAACGTTTACTGTCGCCGATCAGTCCATTCCAGCAGTGACAGAAGAACCAGTGAAAAGCCTCAGAAGGTGGTATGATGATTCCTGAAAGACAGTCAAAGGGGTAAGGAAACCAAGGAAATGGCTGTGGCCTTCCTGGCAAATACAAAGTATGGTGCCTGCAGTTCATGCTGATTCGAAAAGCCTTTGTTGATATACGACATCTGCATTAGCATAGTGGAATCAATGGAGGCCAAAATCAACAAGTACGCAAGGAAATGGCTGGATGTCCCATCGGGTCTCACTGACGTTGTGCTCTATTGTCGCCAGTCAAAGCTGAAGCTACCCCTAAAACCCATTGTTGAGGAGTACAAGGCGGTAAAGGTCAGATTCTTAGCATGCTTGAAGACTCAGGAAATAAGGTTGTGAGATCAATCCAGCCCAAACTTAGGACTGATACTAGTGATAGAAAAATGGAAAGTCCTGGAAGCATTGGTTACAGCGAAAGAAAGTCTCATCGTCCGAGAAACAATATGACATACACAAATCAGTAGGCAGGAGCTGAGACCAACAGAAATGGAAGGGTGGTCATTTGCTATCGGAAAGGCAAAAGGAGATATGATAATACAAGGGATGAAGAAAGAAGAGTATGCTGAAAGACTCCAGACTGCAGACCAGAAAGGCCAAGAGGGACAGTGGACGACCTGGAAAAATGCACTCCAAAGAAGTCTAAGTTGTAACGACTTTTGGCATATGGCCACTCTCATAATCAGTTTCATCCTATGATCTCCTGCCCTCGAATGTTTATCATGAAATGGGAGAAATCAGACTAGAATGGAGGAACTGGAGAACATCTGGTGTTCAAACCGAAGTCCTCCTTAGGGGGTTTGATAAGCACATTACTGTCGGAGATGTAAATATTTGAGGAAAAGAGTGACAGAATGGTTCAGACGTTCGCCTGCCAATAACTAAACTCGAGGTTCCAGGGTTCGCTCCCTGTAGAGGCCTTCACTTTTCTCCTCAGTTTGACGGGAAAATCAAACTGAACGTCTAGTCCTTCGGAACGGGACGAAAAACGAGTCGGACCCGTGTGCCTTCTGGCTGCGCACGCTAAAGATCCCACGGCAGTTGAAAATCGTGAAGGGCAGGGCATTGCCCGGCTACCTTGGTATAAGACATTGGAGAGATACATGTAGGTTAATTTCCCTGGTCCCGCCCCCTGAAGATCAATGAGCCTTCTTGTGATAGGTTGATTTTCCTGGTCCCGCCCCCTGAAGATCAATGAGCCTTCTTGCCTTTCCGAAGTCTTGGAAAAAAATGTGAATATGGATTTGAATCGAGAGAGAGGGGATGGACGCCGCCCTCGTGGTGTTTGCCCCTGGAAAAGTTGAGGTCTCTGACACCTGGCTTGTGGGTTTGTGTGCAGGCTTAAGGCTTGTGCCGTGATCATTCTGGAACTTCTCCATCACATGGTACCTGTGTCGTTAGTGCATATAGACCTAGACTTCATTCCGAGCGCGGAGACGTCATCTTGAGAAATTGAAACTGAAACTGAATCAGCCTGTGATCTTATGAAACGGCTCTCAATTTCTGGGAAAGGACAAGAGCCCTGAAGGCAGTGGCAGAGGCAGCGAAAAAGAGTTCCAGCTGGGTCTGGTCCAGGAAGAAGCTTAAAATTCCCCTATATGTTTCTGGTGTCCGATAGATAAGTGGCTAAGACATTTGCAGCAAGGGTGACATGGCCTTGAAAAGCCTGACTACTTTGGATGCGCAGGTTCGATTCCAGGTGGAGGACATGTTTCAAAAACAAACAAAAAAATGGCGACAGCAGAAGGGCACCCACAAGACATGACTTGGATGAAGCCCGGCCCCTCAGTGTCAGTAGATAAAGGCCGAAACACTTGCTTGATGAGGGTTCTCATCTGAAGACATTCTACTGTCCGGCTGTCCCCAGAGTTTCTTGCTACACTGAAATTTTGTAAATCCCGAACTCAGTTTCGTCTCTTTGTTGGTGACATCAAAACATGAAAATATTGTTAGAAATTTGTCAATTTATCTGTAAAAAACATTTAAAGTGCGGTCTACTGTGATTTCTTGATATATAGAAAACAAAGGGTTAATTGATCTTCTGAACTGTTGTCATGACATGAAGTTTGTGTGTATTTGTACCCCTTCATGAGAGGCGATAGCTTACACATGAATAAACCATCTGAATTGGAATATCTCTGCCCATTATGATTGCAGAACTCAAGACCTGACGCCAAATACATGTAATGTGCATATTCTTCTATTATTATCAAGGTCATAATGACGTTTTGTGTATTTGTGCAATTTTTTTGTTCCAGGCAGATGTGTCGTTAGCAACTGCAAGATTGAGCAACGGATCTTAGTTATTTTTTTCCCTTTTGGAAAATAAAGTGTCATTTTATTGTCATTCTTTCTCTCTGTGTTTCTCTCTCTCTCTCTTTCTGCCTGTCTTGTCTCTCTGTCTCTGTCTGTCTGTCTCACTCTCTGTCTGTCTGTCCGTTTGTCTGTCTGTCTGTCTGTCTGTCTCTCTCTCTCTCTCTCTCTCTCTTCTCTCTCTCTCTCTCTCTCTCTCTCTGTCAGTACTACGAAAAGTCCACTTTTAAATGATGATGATGTTTCTATACTATTACAGTTAATTTGTATTAACTTAATGTAGAATCTCCATGAATGTTATACTGTGTTTGCTTTAGTGTAATCCCCATAAGAGCAAGGGCTTGATGCAAAAAGTATTAATATAATTATGCCACTTGGAAGTAAAAATGCGTTCTTGTTCTTGTCCTCTCTCTTCTTCTCTCTCTCTCTCTCTCTCTCTCTCTCTCTCTCTCTCCCTCCTCTCTCTCTCTCCTCTCTTCTCTCCTCCCTCCCCATCTCGCTCCCTCTTTGGATTTATTTTTTTGTATACGCTGATATACTATCTCTACCAATTATGGCTTTAATGTCTTTGCCAGTGCCAGTGCCCGTAAGATGAAACCTTTAATAGCGTCTACAAACGTGCGCTGAAAGCCGTACTAGTTTCTTAAACCATACAGTCCGCAGTTAATAGATTGTACAACAGTGAGTGTTCTCTCGTTAAAAGAGATGTTCGCAATTAACGAAGGAATTAACACCAAAAAATTGTATTGAAATGTCTTTCACAAACACTTCTTTCACAAAGGATTTTATCAAAATTTTACATAAATCCATGACGTCCCGCTAGACATCAGATTATTTCTGAATCTGGTAGGTAACTCTAGATTTCTCTTCATCCTCACATGAGATTCCACTAAAACACAGCAATGTTCAAGAGAGATCTTATGTTACATTTCACGAATACATTGAAAATATGATACACAACACCTATAGGTAGAAAGAAACTCTAGGGAGAGCTAGACAACAGAAGGTCTTCAGAGAAGTAACCCCCTTTAGACAAGTGTTTCGGCCCTGAATTCCTTACACTCTCGGGGGGCCGGGCCACATCCAGGTCATGACTCCTGGATGCCCTTCTGCTGTTGTCTATTTTTTTTTTTTTTTCCCACGCCGGGGATCGAACCTGGGCGATTCTGCGCTTCAGAACTGCGGTACGCGGTTTTAACCAATGTGCTAACGGGGCACACATCATCTGTAGGGAATTTAATCCTTATGAAGTTCACTTTTTTGGTTCCTCCTTGCCCAGATCCAGCTTGAGCTCCTTTCTGCTGCCTCTGCCATCGCTTTAAGGGCTCTAGTCCTCTTCTTCCCAGAAATGGCGAGTTGTTTCATGAGATCATAAGCGGAGGTGCCCACAAACCCTCTTGCCCCGACCTCTATGGCGAAGATTTTGACCCGCAGACCTGCTTTCTTCAGGGTGCTGGCAAGACCGGCGTATTTTTCGGTCTTGTAGATATGTGCTTCTTCCATTCTGCTTTCGTATGGCACAGTGAGTTCTATCAGAATCACTTGTTTCGAGGAGTCAGAGTGGAGAGCGATGTCTGGTCTCATGCCTGTCTTGCTGATGACATCTGGGTAATTTCTCCACTCTGGGAGGTCTGCTGTACACTCCCAGTCGACTGCTCCATCCAGAAGACCCTTTGGCAATGTGCTGGTTGTCATAGCCCTTTCGGGCCAGACCTGTTTCCCTCCTGCTTTGTAGAACGTTGTCATAGCAATTGGT
Organism: Monoplex corrugatus; assembly: GCA_030674185.1. Taxonomy (NCBI): domain Eukaryota; kingdom Metazoa; phylum Mollusca; class Gastropoda; order Littorinimorpha; family Ranellidae; genus Monoplex; species Monoplex corrugatus. The sequence goes on along the minus strand of JAPXFY010000013.1, from coordinate 79,565,490 downwards.
GCGTTTGGGGTCATGGTTTTTTCGCTAACCACATCTGTGATCACTTTCAGAACTTGGTTGTGCCTCCATGTATACCTTCCTTGGGCTAGCGCTACTTTGCAAGAGCTTAGGACATGTTCCACTGTTTGTTTCTTCTGACAGAGCGGACATGCTGGGTCGTCTGCTTTCCCCCATTTCACTAAGTTTGCATTCGAGGGGAGCAGGTCATATACAGATCTGAGGAGGAAGCTTATCCTTAGAGGAGCCATGTGCCACATATCGTTCCAGCTGAGACTTCTTTGGAGTGCACTGTCCCATGTTGTCCATTGCCCCTGTTGACCTTGCTGGACTGCCTTCTGCACTCTTTTGACATCTTCTTCTTCCTTCAACTCCTGTATGATCATGTCTCTTTTTTCCTTCCCTTTGGCTTTGGACCACCACTGCATTTTTGTTGCTCCCAGTCCCTGTCTGTTGGTTTGCGTGTGTCCAATTATTTCTTTGATGCTGAGGTTTCTCTTGGCATTGTTTACAGCCTCTTGGACTTTCCACTTTCTGCCAGTTCTCAGCTTTGGATGAACTGCTCTCACGATATTGTCCTCCGATTCCTCCAGCATGCTCAACAGTCTTGCTTTTCCAACTTTGTATTCCTCCACTATTGATTTCAGAGGTAGCTTCAGCATTGCTTGACGACAGTAGAATGCAACATCAGTGAGACCAGGTGGGACACCGAGCCATTTTCTTGTGTATTTGTTGATTTTGGCTTCCATTGCTTCGACTGTGCTGGTGCAAATGTCATAGATTAGCAGTGGCCACAGCAGCTTTGGTATCAGCATGAACTGTAGACACCAGACTTTGTATTTGCCTGGCAGTCCGCAGTTATCTATTTTCTTCAGGCCTTCTTCTGCTGTTTGCTTGGTTTCACATCCCCTTTGTGTGTCTTTCAGGGAGTCATCATACCATCTTCCGAGACTTTTTACTGGCTCTTCTGTGACAGTGGGGATGGCTTGGTTGGCTACCATGAATTTGACTGAATCTGCCACTTTTCCTTTTCGCAGTGAGAGACTTCGGGATTTCTTAGGTTTGAACCTCATTCTTGAAGAGGCCACCAGCTCATCCAGCTGCTTTAAGATTTGGTGTGTCTCTTCCTCATCCGTGGACAAGACTGTTGTGTCATCCATGAAAGCTTTCAGAGGAGGCATCTGGTATCCATCTCCCAGATTCACTGGACCTGAACTCTTCATTGCAGCTTTCAAGATGACTTCCATTGCCAACACGAACAGTATGGGAGAGATTGCACAGCTCATTGCAATGCCCACCTCTAGGTCTATCCAGTCCGTGGTGTATTCTTTGGTAGAGAACCGCATTCAGAACCCTTGGAAATACTTCCTCAGCATTGTTTGGATGTTTTCTGGGATGTGATACATTTCAAGAGCCAGCTGGATCATATCGTGTGGAACTGATCCATATGCATTCGCCAGATCAAGCCAAACTACGTCAATGTCTCTCTTCTCTGTTCTTGCTTTTTGGATGGCATCCCAAATCAACGTGGCATGTTCCAAGCATCCAGGCATTCCTGGTATGCCTCCCTTTTGGACTGACATATCCAGATACTTGTTTTCAGTCAGGTATTTTGTCAATCTTGCTGCCATAACAGAGAAGAAGATTTTCCCCTCGACGTTCAGAAGTGATATTGGCCTGAACTGATTGATGCTGCTGGAGTTCTGCTCCTTCGGAATGTACACTCCTTCAGCTCTCATCCATTGGTCGCTGATCTTCTGGTTCCTCCATGCTGATCGAATCATCTTGTGGGCATTTCTTGTAGAGCAGGTATGGTATTCCGTTTGGTCCAGGTGCTGACTTGGCTCTGGCTTTCTTTACTACGTTCTTCACATTTTCCTTCTGGCGCTGCAGGCCAAACCAGATTTTGGATTTCAAGTGGTGCCTCGCGCTGAGAATCGGAATATGTTTCCCTGAGATGCTGCTCTAGGGTTTCCTTGCCCACTGTGAGAGTCCCTGATTTGGGTTGTTCAAACAGCTTTCTTGCAAAGTCAAAGGGATCTTTGAAGAAACGATCTTGAGTCTTCTTCTTTTTGCTCTTTCTTCGCCTTGCTGATTCCACTTTGCTGAGAGCATTGTGTTTGGTCTTCAGATCTTTCCAGAGTTCCAGGAGCCCTTGCTTCTCGAATTCTGAGGCAGTTTTCATTCGCTTTTTAAGCTTCCTTTTCTCCCTCCGGATGCTCTCCATCTGTTGCTGTCTTCTGGATTTCTGGGGAGGCGTTTTTGTCTTTGGCTGCTTCACTCCATAAGTGTCCCTGCAGATAGAGTATATGATGTCTCCGTATGTGTCAAGTTTGTGTTCCAGCGTACTGTTCCCTATTAGCGCATTCAGCTTAAGGACAAGTTCCTCATCTAATTTCTCCCATTGTTCTTTTGCACCGGCAGGCGGCAAATTGAGTTTTCCACGTTTGGCGTTAAGAGCTTGTGCAAAATCCGCATCAGAACCGTCAGCGTGGATGTCCTTGGCACTATGGTTTAATTCCTGGCCTTGGTCATCTAACGTCTCACCTGCTATCGCAGTGCGCTGCTGCTGGTTCGTATGTGTCTTCAAACAGCCCATTTTTGTCCTGTGGATCTTCATGCCGCGTTTGGTGGTGAATCTCCTTCCACACGCACACGGAAATTCCAACTGGTCATTAATCATGGTCCGTTGTGCGTTTCCAGTCGTGATGGAGTCAGTGCCGATGGATTCATCATTCTCTCCCCCTTTCGGTGAATCCTGGGAGCATCTTTCATTTGGAAAACTCGTGGCATGTTATCAAAGGCAAGGTGGGAAGCCAACCCACAAAGCCCGCAGATCTAGTCTTTCCCAGTGTCCTTCGGTCTTTCCCGAATGTCCTCCGAACTATTCCCGGAAGTCAATGGACTGACCATGTGCAGGTAGAAAGAAACTCTAGGGAGAGCTAGACAACAGAAGGTCTTCAGAGAAGTAACCCCCTTTAGACAAGTGTTTCGGCCCTGAATTCCTTACACTCTCGGGGGGCCGGGCCACATCCAGGTCATGACTCCTGGATGCCCTTCTGCTGTTGTCTATTTTTTTTTTTTTTTTTTTTTTTTTCCCACGCCGGGGATCGAACCTGGGCGATTCTGCGCTTCAGAACTGCGGTACGCGGTTTTACCAATGTGCTAACGGGGCACACATCATCTGTAGGGAATTTAATCCTTATGAAGTTCACTTTTTTGGTTCCTCCTTGCCCAGATCCAGCTTGAGCTCCTTTCTGCTGCCTCTGCCATCGCTTTAAGGGCTCTAGTCCTCTTCTTCCCAGAAATGGCGAGTTGTTTCATGAGATCATAAGCGGAGGTGCCCACAAACCCTCTTGCCCCGACCTCCATGGCGAAGATTTTGACCCGCAGACCTGCTTTCTTCAGGGTGCTGGCAAGACCGGCGTATTTTTCGGTCTTGTAGATATGTGCTTCTTCCATTCTGCTTTCGTATGGCACAGTGAGTTCTATCAGAACTCACTGTGCCATACGAAAGCAGTCTACCTCTATACAATAACGTTTTAGGTTAGAATGTCTTCAATCAGTTTGTAATACTGTTACCCGGTAGATGACGAACGTTCTGTTGAACGATTATGTTTTGTTCGAGATTATATTTTTGTTTCTCTCTGTCTCTCTGTCTCTGTCTCTCTCTGTCTCTCTGTCTCTCTCTGTCTCTCTGTCTCTGTCTCTCTCTCTTCTCTCTCTCTCTCTCTCTCTCTGCCCCCCCCCCCCTCTCAAACACTACAGAAAAACAAAAGATGAGGATGATAGGGTTGTGTATTGTGAAGCACGGAAGAAGTATAAAAAATTATTAAAGACTAAAAAACAGCAATTTAATAAACAAAAAGCAGAATGCTTAGCCAGAAATATTTCAAATTCATTGCAGTTCTGGACTGAGTTAAGAAATATAGGGTATGGTACCAAAAACAAACTTACTAACAATATAAGTATTGATGAATGGTTCAGTCATTTTAAAAATGTATTTCAAGATAACAGATCAACAAATGATGAGCGCTGCATTGTCGAAGTAGATTTAAATGAATCAACAGAACACCCATTAAATTCTAAGATAACTATAGAAGAAGTCAGAGAATCCATCAGAAAATTGAGGATAGGTAAAGCCAGTGGAATAGACGGTGTTACAGCCGAGATGTTAAAAAATGGTAACACAAATATCCATAATTTTCTTTTGAAGCTGTTTAACACTTTATTCGACCGAGGAATTTATCCTCAAGATTGGTCAAAAGCTATTATCATACCAATATTTAAGAAAGGAGATCCTGATAAAGTGGACAATTACAGGGGTGTGTCGTTATTAAGCATTGTATCAAAATGTTACACATCAATACTGATTACTAGATTGTATGCTTGGTTAGAAAACAATAATTTAATATCAGAAAGTCAGGCAGGTTTTAGGAAAAAATATTCTAAAGTGGATCAAATTTTCAGTCTGTACGCTATGGTTCAGAAAACTATGTGCAAGAAAGGTAGAAAACTATATGTTGCTTTTGTAGACTTTAAGAAAGCCTTTGATTCGGTTCAGCATGACAAACTCTTAAAGTGTATTCAAAATCAAGGAGTGAAAGGGAAGTTTTTGGTTTCGCTAAAAGCAATGTATGAATCATTATGCTCATGTATTCGGGCAAACTGGGAATTATCTGAAATATTCGATAACCCCATAGCTGTGAGACAAGGATGTGTCTTAAGCCCTACTTTATTTTCGGTATTAATAAATCAATTAGCCAATTGTATGGATGAAAAGGGGCGACATGGCATCCAGTTGATGCCATGTTTAATGGAAATATTCATTCTTCTTTTTGCAGATGATGTAGCCCTTCTGTCAACAACACCAAATGGTTTGCAAAATCAGTTAAGAGTCTTGCAGACATACTGTGCCAGCATGAAACTGGAAGTTAATCTTGAAAAAACTAAGGTTATGGTTTTCAGAAGAGGGGCTTCTTAGGACGACATGAACAATGGTTTTACAAAGGGACAAAATTGGAAGTAGTTAGTAAATATTGTTATCTGGGTTTCAATTTCACGACAATGATTAGCACCAAGGCCGGCACAGAACATTTGGTGACAAAAGGTAAAAAAGCAACTTTGCTATTAAACAGGACTTTTCAAAAATATAAAGACATGACTATAGAAACTTTCTTCAAGTTGTTTGATGCAAAAATTCAACCTATTTTGTTGTATTCTTCTGAGATATGGGGACTTAACAGACTAGAGCATATAGAGAAAGTACATTTGGTATCGTGCAAAAGACTGTTGGGTATATGGGGATTTGGGAAGATATCCTCTTTATGTCAACTCCTCAACTACCTGTCTTAGATATTGGTTTAAATTACTGGAAACGAATCCAAATAGGTTACCTTATAAGGCTAACCAAATGTTAGTGGAACTTGACAGGGCTGGGAAAGAATGCTGGGCTTCAAAAATAAGGGAAATTTTGTGTGAAACTGGATTTAATATCGTGTGGCTGCAACAAGGTGTTGGTGATGTAAAAGCCATTTTGCGTGTATTTAAACAGAGACTTGTAGACTTATATATTCAAGAATGGTCTGGGTCACTCAGAGACAGAGATAGGTATGAAAGCTACAGATCATTTAAGACTATCTTTGAAAAAGAGAAGTACATTGACTCTATTGATATGTATTGTTTTAGAGTTGCCCTTTCACAAATAAGGTTGAACGTTTTACCACTAAACAATAATATAAATAGATACAGTGAATCTGATCAAGAAAAGGCGTGTCCATTTTGCAGGACAGAATCTGAAAACGAAGAACACTTATTATTTAGATGTTCCACTTACGCTAACCTCAGGGCGAAATTTTTTAAGAATATAGTCAGCATGCCTATGTGCATACTGCTCCAATCAACAAATAGCCACCGAAGTCACAGCGTATCCAGATACGTTTTCCACGCCATGAATAGGAGAAAAAATTGTTAAAAGGAGAAGAAAACTAAATAGTTATGTAGATACTAGCACTAGAATTTCAGACAATACTTAATTTCAATTGTAAAGATAAAACAAAAGTTTATTTGAATATGAAAGGGGTGCTCATATAGACACACATGTGCACATGTGCCTGTGTATTCACGTTGACGTTGGTGTACTTATGTGCATACATAGGTGATAGTATCTACATTATGTATATATCTATGTGTGTATATATGTATGAGTGATTATGTATGTGTGCGTGTATATAGATGTGTATATGTGTGTGTGTATGTGCGTATATACATAACCTTCAATTCAGTCTATGGCCTGAACCATTGCTGACCGCCGAAGATTGAGTTATCTCTGAACTAAAAAGTGCACGAAGTGCTAAATATGCATTGAATGATCATTTTATTGTCTCAATGTCAATTGTTTTGGTAAATGAGTGACTGATCTGCGATTAGTCTGATTAATTGATTGGCATTATGAATGTCTGTTTTTGCTAATTAACCGACTGTTTTGGGGTCGAATTGCTCTTATGTCATATATTTCTTGGTTCATTTCATTGTACATTAATTCCATTGATTGGTTTAGATACATTGATGAATAAATTGATAAACTGAACGCTTGATTAGCTGACAACGGAATGATTATCTAATTTGTTAATTGATGGGTGGCTCACCGACTGATCGATTTATAGATTGATGGTTTTAGCTATTGATCAATCAGTGATTGAATTATTGAATGTATGGATGATTGATTCGCGTTATTTGAAGTAACGATTGCAAATTGATATATTGAACTCAGTCAAATTCTAGGTTATCTGGTCGATTAAGTCACTGGGTGACTGATTAACTGGCTAAATGATTGATCGATTGATTGATTGAGTGAGTGAGTGATTACGTGAAGTGATTGTTACTAAAGTGATATCGATTGTACGGTTGGATGATGCATCTGACCCAGTCAATTGAAAGTTGATTTGTCAGTTGATTCACGTGCTGAATGGCGGATTGTTTGATTGATCAATTGGTAAATCAGTTGATTGATTGGTTAATTGATTGGCTGACTGATTGATTCATTGGTTGGTTGGTTGATCGATTGATGGATTGATTGTTTATGTCAAGTAGCTGTGGTTGAATGTATTGATCAACTATATGATCACTGAAGGGTACACGAAACGTCAGATCTGTGCACTAATTGAATGGTTTGTTTGTCTGATAGCCAGTTATTGTAAAATTGACAGTTGGATGAATGATATAGATGCGGCTAATGACAAATATTCTTAGCTGGCCAGTTAAGGAATATGGACTAGAATACAAATGAAAGGACTACTGTAAATGCAAAGATGAATGTATCCCAGCTTATGTGACGGTAAACGATAGAAGGGGACAATGTGACAGAGTTCACTGCAGTTGATAATATAACTTGTATGAATGTATAAGAAAACCTGATCTCCTCCCCTTCACCATGCATGTATTGTGGCCTAAGGCCGATGTACAAAAAACATTTTCTGAGTTCTGAGTTCTGTTTCTCTCTGTCTGTCTGTCTGTCTCTGTCTGTCTGTCTGTCTGTCTCTCTTTTTTCTCTCTCTCTCTCTGTCTGTCTGTCTGTCTCTCTCTCTCTCTCTCTCTCTCTCTCTCTGTCTCTGCCACCCCTCCCCCCCCCTCTCTCATATAAGGTATATCAATCGTAGATATCATAATGCTATAATCTGATTTCCATGTCCCTAAGCCCTACCCCCATCATCCCACCCCTACCTCTATGTTCCCTTGTGAATGGGCAGAAAGCCAAACACAATAAAACAGTTCGCATTCGCATTCTCTCCCTCCCTCCCTCTCTCTCTCTCTCTCTCTCTCTCTCTCTCTCTCTCTCTCTCTCTCTCTCTCTCTGTCTGTCTGCCTGTGTCTGTCTCTCTGTCTCTGTCTCTCTCTCTCTATCTGTCTCCCTCTCTCTCTCTCTCCCCTCTCTCTCTCGCTCTGTATACGTGCGCGTGCGTGTGTGCGTGCGCGCGCGTGTGTGTGTTTATGTCTATGAAATGAAGACAGGAATTGCGATATTTTTCGAGGCTTTGTTTTTATTTAAGGATTAATAAACGACAAATTTAGACTAGCGGGGCGGACAAGAGAAGAATCAATATGAGGGATAAAAGAAAGGGAGAGAAATGTGAGAGTGTCACAGAAACTGATACTGTTGTTGCAAAACACAGTCTGTCTGCGTTTTTCAAAGCCTTTTGCATTAAACTAAATGAACGACCTTTAGCATCCTTTAAGTTTCCATAGTTTTAAAAAGTAGAGCAGCTTTGGATTACAATAGCGTTAGGTATTATGCCTACTGGCACAATGGAAATGTGGTAAGAAACTGGGACAGCCAGACTTCGTAAGGTCCTCAGAGGAGAAACCCCCATCAAGCAAGTGTTTCGGCCCTTAACTCCTGACACTCTAAGGGAGCTGGGCCGCATCTTGATCATGACTCCTAGATGCCTTTCTGCTGTCGCCATTTTTAATAGAAATTTGTTCTCCACCTGAAATTGAACCTGCACATCCAAAGTAGTCAGGCGTTTCAAGGCAAAGTCAACTTTGCGACGGATGTCTGAACCACTTACGTATCGGACACCAGCAACATATAGGGGAATTCTAAGCCTTATGAAGTCTATTTCTCTTCCTCCTGGACCAGATCAGCTGGAACTGTTTTCCGCTGCTTCTGCCATTGCCTTCAGGACTCTGGTCCTCTCTTTCCCAGAAATTGAAAGCTGTTTCATGAGGTCATAGGCTGAAGAGTCTATCAACCACCTTTTTCCACCTCTATGGTGAGGACTTTAGATTGAAAACCAGATGTTCTCAAGTTGCTGGCTAGCCTGGCATAATTTTCAGTCGTGTGGATGTGGACTTCCTCCATTCTACTTCCATACAGTACAGTGAGCTAGATCAGAATTAATTTGTTTTGATGGAGTGGAGAACTGTGTCTGGTCTCAAGCCACTCTTTCTGGTGATTTCTGGGTGTCTTTCCATTGTGGAAGATCTGCTGCGCACTCCCACTCGTCCGCTCCATCCAGCAGACCCCACTTCCATACTCTGGATCTCACATCTTTTTCAGGCCGCAATTTGCTGCGTTTCCCGTGCAGAAGGTTGTTGGAGCTTATGGTACCAAGTTTTTCCCCTGACAGAACTCATCGCTTGTGCGATCTATTGAAGCACTTAATTGTGCCTCCATGTGTATCTTCCTTAGATTAGCGCTACCTTTCATGAGCTAAGGACATGTTCCATATCTCTTTGCCCTGGCAGAGCGGGTCAGCAGGGTCATCTGATTTCCCTCATTTCATCAGATTAGCATTTGAGAACAGAAGGTTATACGCAGATCTGAGGATAAAACTAATTCTGAGAGGGGCCACATATGCTGCAAGTCGTTCCAGCCTAGACGTCTTTGGAGTGCATTTTTCCAAGTCGTCCACGCCTCTGTTTGCCTTGCTGGACTGCCTTCTGGAGTCTTACAGCATATTCTTTTTTCTTCATCCCTTGTATTATCATATCTCTTTTTGCCTTTCCGATGGCTTTTGACCACCCTTCCATTTTTGTTTATCCTAGTTCCTACCTACTGGTCTGCGTGTGCCTTATTATTTCTCTGATCACAAAGCTGTAAGCTTTCCTTCACTGCGACCCCGACAGCCCATTTACTACCAGTCCTTCGCTTTGGCTGGATTGATCTCACAACCTGATCTCCTGAGCCTTCAAGCATTCTAAGGGTCTGATCTTTCCCACCTTGTACTCCTAAACAATGGTAGCTTTGCCTGGCGACATCGTCAGTAAGACTCAGTGGGACACCCAGCCATTTCCTTGTGTACAATCAGATTGATGAGTCATGTAACAAAGATTCAGTTAAGAATACTCATGAACAGTGCAAGGAACAGAATCGAAAGAGAAATAGCAAAAGAACATTGTGGTTTTGTCGAAGGGAAAGGAACTATTAATGCCATATTCATCCTAAGAACTCTCATAGAAAGATAAGTTAAGTTTAGTAACGGTTTATATTTATGTTGTTTTTTTTTTTATTATACCAAAGCTTTTAATCGGGTAAGACAGAAGAATTGATCAACCTCTAGAAAGGCTTAATGTTCATGGAAAGAGTCTAATAATAATAAGGAATATGTATTGGGAACAAACAGCAGTAATGAGAATAGAAAACGATACAAGGTCTTTCCAAAATATCAAAGAGGGGTTAGGCAGGATTGTGTTTGTCACTAGGTTTGTTTGCATTTTACAGCGAAACCATCATGAGAAACCTAGAAGAATGCCCTGGGATAAAGATTGGAGGAAAAATAATAAACAACATTCATTACGCAGATGACACCGTGCGGAAAAATGATAAACAACATTCATTATGCAGATGACACAGTGCTAATTGCAGAAAAAGAAAAAGACCTACATACAAAATCTTGTGAATAGAATAGAAATAGAAAGCAAAAATAAAGAGTTGGAGGTAAATAGTAAGAAGATTGAAGCCTTGGCAATCAGTAAAAAGCAAGAAATCCCCTCATGCAATAAAGCAGTAAACAGCACAACTTTGAGACCGGTTGATAATTTAAATATCTGGGAACAGTCATCTCAACAGACGGCAGATGCACATCAGAAATAGCCAGCAGGATCGGCCAAACCAAAACAGCATTCAAGAAGATGAAAAGCGTTCTTACTAACAAATGCCTATCAAATAACATCAAGAAGAGAGTTCTTGAATGTTATATAGAACCGATACTGTTACACGGTTGTGAGGCATGGACAGTCAACATGCAAAGCCAGAACAACATTGATGCACCCGAAATGTGGTTTCTAAGAAAAATGTTGGGAGTTCTATGGACAGCAAAGAAAACAAACGAGACAGACTTGATGGAGGCAGACACAAGAAGATCATTGACAAAGAAGATTAGGAAAAGACAAGCAACATTTAGAGAAAGAAAGGGGAATTAGAGCACCTGGTCACAACAGGAAAGCTGGAGGGAAAGAGAACACCAGGTAGACCCAGGGAGAAAATATTGGACGTTTTCTATTCTTATTGCTGCTGTTCGTTCCCAATACACATTTCTGACTATTCTCAGATCTTTTCCATCAATATTTAGCCTTTCTAGTTGGTTGCTCAATTCCTCGTGTCTTACCCAATCGAAAGCCTTGGTATAATCAACAAAGCATAAATATAAATCCTTATTCAACTCGGCTGACCTTTCTGTGATAGTTCTTAGGATGTATAGCCAAACGCATTCCAGAGTCAATATCCTGGCAGATTGCCACAGCAGATTCCACATGACTGTCCACACGGAATGGACTGTCGATCGGGCAATGCTTGCCTAGGTCTGGAGGGCTTGATTTCTCCGATCTATTCACAACGACATTCAATCACAGGTTTCCTGTCTTTGTTCCTTCCGTTCCGGACCCAGCTGCGTGGGCTGTCAACACCCTATCAACTCCTTGATTCAGCTTGCTAGCGTACGTCTTCCAGCCTCTTCCCATCCTAGGAAAGGTGCTAAAAAAGGCGAGAAAGAACCAGGTCATTCTTATTCTAGTAGCTCTGGTTCTCGGAACTTCTGTTCCTGCCGCAATTCCCTTAGCTAAAAACCACTGAGTTCCTCGGTGACCCCTCCAAACGATTTTCGTTTGAACTCTTACCTCCATACTGGACTCTGATGATGGGGATCGCTTTCTTTGTCAACTTAGAGCCCTTAGGATTTATCAGAGATCAACAAACGTCTTAGAGCCAGTTGCTGCATTTTGTTTATCTCTTGGAATGAAAGCTGTTTGCAGAATATCAGATGCTCAAGCATCTCTGTGGTTATCAGAAGCGATTTCAACTACCTACTCCAGGTTTAGGTATGATTTGGCTGGAAATATCTCCAGCCGTCATGCGGTTCGAGTCTGGGCATCCTCGCTGTCCTTTGTCTACATGAGGAACATTGACGAAGTTTTGGCTCAACGTGGACAGCCTCCGCCGTTGTAGCACAACAAACTGTTTAAGCTCCAAACCTCTCTCCTCAAGACCCTGAACAAGGTGGGCCCTTCATCATTGTTGTGCCATTCTACACTTCTGAGTCACGATAGAATATGTGTGATTAAAAGGATTTTTTCCCCCCTAAAATTACTTTAACAAGCATACATTCTACGACTCACATCTAATTCCCACCCGGGAACCCTATGAGCTGTGTTTTCTGGCTATTTCCGTTCACTGTTCTGGCAGCTTCTTTCTTTGCCTCAAAAGAGGAAGATACGGCGTGCGTTTGTGGTGCTATCAATACGAGTACAGTATTATTTTTCTTTGAGGCAGGAATATCAAATTGTATTCTGTTTGCGCTCGTAGGTCACGGTAAGTATGTTTTTTTAGACTTTTCCCCCTGTTTTTGAGAGATTAATATTTATGTATCAAAACCTCCTTGCGGTATATCTCAATTCATTTATAAATCGATGATTATCAATATTGCTTGCATCCTTACATTTCGAAAGAAAAATTACTATAGCATTTTTAGGCCTGTTGGAATTTTTCCCGTTTTAACACAGAAGTGATGTGGTCGGTTTATTTCGTGTGTTATCAGTTCCGTAGCACTTATAAAATGACTCTTAAAATCATCAGGAGAAACAGCTATGGGGTTTTGTTTGGCTCACGACTTTTGAGTACAGTGTAGATTGTTTTCTGGATGGTGGCATTGTCGGATTTTTGTTGGGTAAGACTGCGGAAGTAAACCTTTTTGCTTCATGAATATGTATTTTACGATGTTCCTTGTGTGTGTGTGTCCGTGTTTGTTTGTTTGTTTGTTTGTTTGTTTGTTTAGATGGATGGATAGCTGGTTGGTTGGTTGGTTGTTTAGATGGTTGGTTGGTTGGTTGGTTTTGTGTGTGTGTGTCTTTTGTATGTGCGTGTGTGTGTGTGTGTGTGTGTGTGTGTGTGTGTGTGTGTGTGTGTGTGTGTGTGTGTGTGTGTGTGTGTGTTTAAATTCATCCTTTAACGACATGGCTTTATTCATGTAACATATTAACCAAAGAGAAGTAATCGGAAATTTGACTCTGAATCAATGGAGCATTAGTTTGAATGACTAGTAGAAACAGTATCAAAATTAGATAATGTTTCATCAGATTTATACAAAAAAATGTGTACATTTAGTAATGTTTATTTACTCAGATCATTTAGAAATGTATCACTTAAGGCGGTTAATGTTTCTGTAAGTAATACGTGTATATTATTTGGGACTAGACAAATGTTTTTGCCAAACAGCGAACAGAAACACGATTGTGATCACTGCTGGATAAAGTAGCGGCTTTGACATTTCTAACGCAAATGAGATTCACGATGTTTATATGTGACCCTCCACCACGGAATGAGTCGCAATGCACCTGAGGTGATTTTTTTGTTTTTAAATGAAATGAATAAGCAAAAAACGCAGTTTTCACAGATCCAAATTTTATTATAAACGGGCATTCCTTTTCAAAGTTATGACCTTTTAAAGTTGGATATGTGGAAAAATGCATATTTGAAAAATCGCAGTTTGAAAATGTCACACTTATGTCCATAGCAACCAGGTACTTCTAATAGAGCTACACTTTTCACCCGTTTATAAGATCAAATAAGCACAAGTATTTTAGCAAGACATAAAATAATAACCACAGAATCATTTTCAGTGAAAATCTCAAAATTGGTACCTTGACCCCCCTACATGAACTATCGCTGCTAGCGAAAAAGTGTGTCAGGTACAATCCGACTCATTCCGTGGTGGAGGGTCACATATATTCAAGCAATTTAGAAGATACCGATGTAGTTCTTGTAGCAGTTTGACTTAACAATGCGAGGGATGACTCCCAGTATAGGTTTTGCTTAAAATATGGATGTTAGAGCTTCCACGAAGAATATCAGCGACTTTAATAATTATAAAAATTGTCATATCATTGTAAAGTGTTTGCTGTCATGGGGATGCTTTCTTTAGTGTAAACAATTTCCCAGCCTTCTGGAAATGATATGCTAGAAGTGTTCTCTTTTCTGTTTCTTTGTTTCTGCCTTACTGTTCTTTCTGTCATATCTTCCCCCTCTCATTTTCTACCTTTTTTTTCCCCGTTCAGCTGTTTCCTTTCAACAAAGCTTCCATACTTTCTGTAAGGACTGTTAATTGAATACATAAATTGATTGCACTTTTAGCTCTTTGAAAATGTGAACTGCTTCATGGTAATCTTAGGTACTATATACCAGTTTTTATTTATGTTTTGTGCATTTAGATATGTTTATACATTTGTGTTAAGGTTTATCGTTTTTGAGTTCCCATGGTGATACATTGGGCGGAATGACCAACACCAGGGACTTATCCTTAGATTGGAATACAAAGATATGTGTACTTGATTTTCTTTTCCAGCTTTTCTTTGTTTAGATGTGTATGTTTTGTTTGAGATGGTTATAATCCTTTTCCTTATATGACTCTGAGTAGTCGACTGGGCTTTAAATACTAATAATCATGATAACAAGGAAACATGAATGATGCCAGTATACCCTTCCTATGAGGATAGGAAGACATTTTGTGGCTCACAATTCTTTCTTAGAATCATCTCTCGTTGATTCGTCAGTTGTACGTATGTTTGAGGTACTGCTTTCAGTGTCTGTGGATATGCTGGTCTTTTTGTCCTCGTTTATATCACAGTCATTTTGATGAGTTTTATGACTTTGTGAGTTCAAGGACTATGAGGGCAGTAGAAATTAGACAAAACTTAGTTATAATACCTGTGCTGCCTTCCACTTTCAGTTCCCTGGATGTGTTTTTGTTTTGTTTGTTTGTTTGTTTGTTTGTTTTTTGTTTGTTTTGTTTTTTGTGGGTTTTTTTTTAAGGATCATTGCACTCAGGGAGGTTACCTTTATGCTCATCTTTTTCTTTTCGCCCACTTTCCACGCCACCTTAATGGTCAAAGAAGCTGGCGCAGTTTTTACAATGCGATGATGATGAAGTCGATGAGGATGATAATCATGATGCTATGGAGTTCCATCTAGGATTGAGATTGTGTGACAGGGCTCTACTCTACGCTTATTATCGGCGTCAACCAGGCCCGAGAGATACAGACACCTGCGGTGCTGGTAGATGATTTGAGCAACACCCTCAGTGACTCATCCGTGTAGTGGATGAGACTCGACTGTGTGGTCCCAGTCTTCCCAATGAGCCCATAACGACTGTGTGGTCCCAGTCTTCCCAGTGAGCCCATAGCACGCCCAGCTCTCGGTAGGAGCCAAAAAATCCCACAATGATTTTTGAAGGGACTTATATGGATTCGAATCCACAACCTGCCAGTCTGTAGTCCGTTGCGCTAACCACAACACCACGGCGACTGGTTAGTTCCTTGGATGTTGTTCTCATTGCCATCTCTTTCATTTGGACAGTTTGTTTCTTTCGAAATTCCAATATTTTTGCTGTTTTGTGGGTCTTAAAGATCATCACCTGAATCAGGGTTTGCATTATCATCTGTTGTGGCAATTTTACATAGGGTGGTAGTAGCAACTGTTCTCATTTTGTGGGTTAATGATGAGTGCCACATACACGAAGACGTGAGTCAAATAAAATCACCCACACTACAGTCTCAAACTAAAGAGAATTGTGCAAGATGATACACTCCCACACAAAATTCAGAACCAAAATAACATATTTTGTTCAGTTATACTTAGCACGCGCACGCACGCACACACACAAAGGCACACACACAAAGGAACACACACACACACACACACACACACATGTGTATATATATATATGTATTCACATATATATATATATATATATACACACACACATATATATATACATATACATATATATATATATATATATATATATATATATATACATATACACACGCACGCACGTACACACATGCGCGCACACACACACCACGCACGTACACACGAGCGCACACACACACGCACACACACAAAGGCACACACACGCGCGCGCGCGCACACACACACACACACACACACACACACAATCACACACACACACACACACACACACACACACACACACACACACCACACACACACACACACACACACACACACACACACCGGTAAACTGAATCAGCCAAACAATATCGGCACACACTTTTTTTAATCGACCGCTAGAGGCTACCAGCCCGCACACCCAACGAGTGCAAGACACTCGACACGACTGTATTAGGGGGTGCTTCGTACGACTATGTCAATGAGGCGTTTGGCATGACTGTATTAGGGGGTGCTTCGTACGACTATGTCAATAAGGCGCTTGGCATGACTGTATTAGGGGGTGCTTCGTACGACTATGTCAATAAGGCGCTTGGCATGACTGTATTAGGGGGTGCTTCGTACGACTATGTCAATAAGGCGCTTGGCATGACTGTATCAGTCACGTGCTTGACACGACTGTATTAGGGGTGCTTCGTACGACTATGTCAATAAGGCGCTTGGCATGACTGTATCAGTCACGTGCTTGACATGACTGTATTAGGGGGTGCTTCGTACGACTATGTCAATAAGGCGCTTGGCATGACTGTATCAGTCACGTGCTTGACATGACTGTATCAGTCACGTGCTTGACATGACTGTATTAGGGGGTGCTTCGTACGACTATGTCAATAAGGCGCTTGGCATGACTGTATCAGTCAGGTGCTTGATATGACTGTCATAAAGGAGTGCTTTATTTCACTATATCAATAAGGCGCTTCGCATGACTGTATCAGTCAGGTGCTTGACATGACTGTATCAGTCAGGTGCTTGATATGACTGTCATAAAGGAGTGCTTTATTTCACTATATCAATAAGGCGCTTCGCATGACTGTATCAGTCAGGTACTTGACATGACTGTATCAGTCAGGTGCTTGATATGACTGTCATAAAGGAGTGCTTTATTTCACTATATCAATAAGGCGCTTCGCATGACTGTATCAGTCAGGTGCTTGACATGACTGTATCAGTCAGGTGCTTGATATGACTGTCATAAAGGAGTGCTTTATTTCACTATATCAATAAGGCGCTTCGCATGACTGTATCAGTCAGGTGCTTGACATGACTGTATCAGTCAGGTGCTTGATATGACTGTCATAAAGGAGTGCTTTATTTCACTATATCAATAAGGCGCTTCGCATGACTGTATCAGTCAGGTGCTTGACATGACTGTATCAGTCAGGTGCTTGATATGACTGTCATAAAGGAGTGCTTTATTTCACTATATCAATAAGGCGCTTCGCATGACTGTATCAGTCAGGTGCTTGACATAACTGTATCAAACAAGTGCTTGACATGACTGTCTTAAGGAAAGCTTTGTATCACTACATCGATAAGATACTTGACATGACTGTATCAATCAGGTGCCTGACATGACTTATCAACTAGGCACTTGACATGACTTTATCAATTAGGTGCTTGACATGACTGTCTTAAGGGATACTTTATATCACTATATCGTTAAGGTGCTTGACATGACTGTATCAGTCAGGTGCTTGACATGACTGTATCAATTACGTGCTTGATATGACTGTATCAGTCAGGTGCTTGACATGACTGTATCAATTACGTGCTTGACATGACTGTCTTAAGGGGTGCTTTATATCACTATGTCAGTAAGGTGCTTGACATGACTGTATCAGTCAGGTGCTTGACGACTGTCTTAAGGAGTACTTTATATTACTATATCGATAAAATACTTGACATGACTATCAATCAGGTGCTCGACTTTCCTGTAATAAGGAGTGCTTTACATCACTATATCGATAAGATAGTTGACATGACTATGTCAATAATATGCTTGAAATGACTGTAAGGTGCTTGACGTGACTTTATCAACTAAGTGTTTGGCATGATTGTGTCAGTAATGTGCTTGACCTGACTGTATGGTGTTTGACATGACTGTCAATTAGGTGCTTGACATGACTATCAATTAGGTGCTTGACATGACTGTATCAATTAGGTGCTTAACATGACTGTATCAGTCAGGTGCTTGACATGACTATCAATTAGGTGCTTGACATGACTGTATCAATTAGGTGCTTGACATGACTGTATCAATTAGGTGCTTGACATGACTGTATCAAACAGGTGCTTGACATGGCTATTTCAATTAGGTGCTTGACATGACTGTATCAATCAGGTGCTTGACATGACTGTATCAATCAGGTGCTTGACATGACTGTATCAATCAGGTGCTTGACATGACTGTATCAATCAGGTGCTTGACATGACTATCAATCAAGTGCTTGACATGACTGTATCAATCAGGTGCTTGACATGACTCTCTTAAGGGGTGCTTTATATCACTGTCAGTAAGGCGCTTGACTGTGTCATTCAGGTGCTTGACATGACTAAGGGGTGCTTGATATCACTATATCGATAAAGCACTTGACATGAATGTATCAATTAATTGCTTTGCTTGACTGTCTTAAGGGGTGCTTTATATCACTATGTCAGTTAGGCGCCTGACTGTATCAGTCAGGTGCTTGACATGATTGTCTTAAGGGGTGCTTTATAGCACTATACCAATAAGGTGCTTGACACGAATGCATCAATCAGATGCTTGACATGACTGTTAGGTGTTTGACATGACTTTATCAACAAAGTGCTTGACATGATTGTGTCAGTAATGTGCTTGACCTGACTATGGTGCTTGACATGACTGTATCAATCAGGTGCTTGATATGACTATATCAGTATATGATCATATCAGTAGGGTTTTTAAATGACAGTATCAATAAAATGCTTGATCTTCACATGATAAAATAAACAATGTGCTTGACATGCCTATATCAATACATGCCTATATCAATAAGGTGCTTGACATGCCTATATCAATACATGCCTGTATCAATAAGGTGCTTGACATGCCTATATCAATACATGCCTATATCAATAAATTGCTTGACATGCCTATATCAATACATGCCTAGATCAATAAGGTGCTTGACATGCCTATATCAATACATGCCTAGATCAATAAGGTGCTTGACATGCCTATATCAATACATGCCTAGATCAATAAGGTGCTTGACATGCCTATATCAATACATGCCTAGATCAGTAAGGTGCTTGACATGCCTATATCAATACGTGCCTATATCAATAAGGTGCTTGACATGCCTATATGATTACATGCCTATATCAATAAGGTGCTTGACATGCCTATATCAATACATGCCTATATCAATAAGGTGCTTGACATGCCTATATGATTACATGCCTATATCAATAAGGTGCTTGACATGCCTATATGATTACATGCCTATATCAATAAGGTGCTTGACATGCCTATATCATTACATGCCTATATCAATAAGGTGCTTGACATGCCTATATCAATAAGGTGCTTGACATGCCTATATCAATAAGGTGCTTGACGTGCCTATATCAATACATACCTAGATCAATAAGGTGCTTGACGTGCCTATATCAATAAGGTGCTTGACGTTCCTATATAAATAAGGTGCTTGACGTGCCTATATCAATAAGGTGCTTGACGTTCCTATATAAATAAGGTGCTTGACGTGCCTAGATCAATGAGGTGCCTGACGTGCCTATATCAACAAGGTGCTTGACATGCCTATATCAATAAGATGTTTGATGTGCCTATATCAATAAGATGCTTGATGTGCCTATATCAATAAGGTGCTTGACGTGCCTATATCAATAAGGTGCTTGACGTGCCTATATCAATAAGGTGCTTGACGTGCCTATATCAATAAGGTGCTTGATGTGCCTATATCAATAAGGTGCTTGATGTGCCTATATCAATGAGGTGCTTGACGTGCCTATATCAATAAGGTGCTTGACATGCCTATATCAATAAGGTGCTTGACATGCCTATATCAATAAGGTGCTTGATGTGCCTATATCAATAAGGTGCTTGATGTGCCTATATCAATAAGGTGCTTGATGTGCCTATATCAATAAGGTGTTTGATGTGCCTATATCAATAAGGTGCTTGATGTGCCTATATCAATAAGGTGCTTGACATGCCTATATCAATAAGGTGCTTGATGTGCCTATATCAATGAGGTGCTTGATGTGCCTATATCAATAAGGTGCTTGACGTGCCTATATCAATAAGGTGCTTGACGTGCCTATATCAATAAGGTGCTTGATGTGCCTATATCAATAAGGTGCTTGACGTGCCTATATCAATAAGGTGCTTGACGTGCCTATATCAATAAGGTGCTTGGCGTGCCTATATCAATAAGGTGCTTGATGTGCCTATATCAATAAGGTGCTTGACGTGCCTATATCAATAAGGTGTTTGATGTGCCTATATCAATAAGGTGCTTGACGTGCCTATATCAGTAAGGTGCTTGATGTGCCTATATCAACAAGGTGCTTGACGTGCCTATATCAATAAGGTGCTTGATGTGCCTATATCAGTAAGGTGCTTGATGTGCCTATATCAACAAGGTGCTTGATGTGCCTATATCAATAAGGTGTTTGATGTGCCTATATCAATAAGGTGCTTGACGTGCCTATATCAATAAGGTGCTTGACGTGCCTATATCAATAAGTGTGTTGATGTGCCTATATCAATAAGGTGTTTGATGTGCCTATATCAATAAGGTGCTTGACGTGCCTATATCAATAAGGTGTTTGATGTGCCTATATCAATAAGGTGTTTGATATGCCTATATCAATAAGGTGCTTGACGTGCCTATATCAATAAGGTGCTTGACGTGCCTATATCAATATAGGTGCTTGACATGCCTGTATCAATACATGCCTATATCAATAAGGTGCTTGACGTGCCTATGTCAATAAGGTGCTTGACGTGCCTATGTCAATAAGGTGCTTGACGTGCCTATATCAATAAGGTGCTTGACGTGCCTATATCAACAAGGTGCTTGATGTGCCTACACCAGTAAGGTGCTTGACGTGCCTATATCAATGAGGTGCTTGACGTGCCGATATCAATAAGGTGCTTGATGTGCCTATATCAATAAGGTGCTTGACGTGCCTATATCAATAAGGTGCTTGACGTGCCTATATCAATAAGGTGCTTGACATGCCTATATCAATAAGGTGCTTGATGTGCCTATAATCAACAAGGTGCTTGACGTGCCTACACCAGTAAGGTGCTTGACGTGCCTATATCAATAAGGTGCTTGATGTGCCTATATCAATAAGGTGCTTGATGTGCCTATATCAATAAGGTGTTTGACGTGCCTCTATCAGTAAGGTGCTTGATGTGCCTATATCAATAAGGTGCTTGATGTGCCTATATCAATAAAGTGCTTGATGTGCCTACACCAGTAAGGTGCTTGACGTGCCTATATCAATAAGGTGCTTGATGTGCCTATATCAATAAGGTGCTTGATGTGCCTATATCAATAAGGTGTTTGACGTGCCTATATCAGTAAGTTGTTTGATGTGCCTAGATCAATAAGGTGTTTGATGTGCCTATATCAATAAGGTGCTTGACGTGCCTATATCAATAAGGTGTTTGATGTGCCTATATCAATAAGGTGTTTGATGTGCCTATATCAATAAGGTGTTTGATGTGCCTATATCAATAAGGTGCTTGATGTGCCTATATCAACAAGATGCTTGATGTGCCTATATCAATAAGGTGTTTGATGTGCCTATATCAATAAGGTACTTGACGTGCCTATATCAATAAGGTGCTTGATGTGCCTACACCAGTAAGGTGCTTGACGTGCCTATATCAATAAGGTGCTTGATGTGCCTATATCAATAAGGTGCTTGATGTGCCTATATCAATAAGGTGCTTGATGTGCCTATATCAATAAGGTGTTTGATGTGCCTAGATCAATAAGGTGTTTGATGTGCCTATATCAATAAGGTGCTTGACGTGCCTATATCAATAAGGTGTTTGATGTGCCTATATCAATAAGGTGTTTGATGTGCCTATATCAATAAGGTGTTTGATGTGCCTATATCAATAAGGTGCTTGACGTGCCTATATCAATAAGGTGCTTGACGTGCCTATATCAATAAGGTGTTTGATGTGCCTATATCAATAAGGTGCTTGATGTGCCTATATCAATAAGGTGCTTGACATGCCTATATCAATAAGGTGCTTGACATGCCTATATCAATAAGGTGCTTGATGTGCCTATATCAATAAGGTGCTTGATGTGCCTATATCAATAAGGTGCTTGATGTGCCTATATCAATAAGGTGCTTGATGTGCCTATATCAATAAGGTGTTTGATGTGCCTATATCAATAAGGTGCTTGATGTGCCTATATCAATAAGGTGCTTGACATGCCTATATCAATAAGGTGCTTGACGTGCCTATATCATTAAGGTGCTTGACATGCCTATATCAATAAGGTGCTTGATGTGCCTATATCAATAAGGTGCTTGACGTGCCTATATCAATAAGGTGCTTGATGTGCCTATATCAATAAGGTGCTTGACGTGCCTATATCAATAAGGTGCTTGATGTGCCTATATCAATAAGGTGCTTGACGTGCCTATATCAATAAGGTGCTTGATAATATATGTAAAGTGCTTGACATGATTATAAATAAAGTGCTTAACTATATCGGTACAGGCTTGACATGCCTGATTTATAAGGTGCTTGTCATGACTGTAAGCCGCTTGACATGACTGTAAGCTGCTTGACATGACTGTAAGCTGCTTGTCATGACTGTAAGCTGCTTGACATGACTGTAAGCTGCTTGTCATACTGTAAGCGCGCTTGACATGACTGTAAGCTGCTTGTCATGACTGTAAGCTGCTTGTCATGACTGTAAGCTGCTTGACATGACTGTAAGCTGCTTGTCATGACTGTAAGCTGCTTGTCATGACTGTAAGCTGCTTGACATGACTGTAAGCTGCTTGTCATGACTGTGAGGTGTTTGACATAACTATATCAATAAGCATACAGAATCTCTGAGCGAAAATTCGTTAGTAAGGTCAAAAAATGACGAGACTGGTGAATGAGTATAATTGATATACTAATATCTTGAACAAAGCCTCAAATATGTCATGACTGAATTGTTGTTTACTGTTTGTGTAACTATTTGATGTAACTGTCTGACTAACTGTTTTATGTATCAAACTGTCGTTGAAAGTAACTGATGCACCTGTTTGATATAACTGATTGTTTATGTAACTGTTTGATATAACTGATTGTTTAATGTAACTGTTTGATATAACTGATTGTTTAATGTAACTGTTCGATATAACTGATTGTTTAATGTAACTGTTTGATATAACTGATTGTTTAATGTAACTGTTTGATATAACTGATTGTTTAATGTAACTGTTTGATATAACTGATTGTTTATGTAACTGTTTGATATAACTGATTGTTTAATGTAACTGTTTGATATAACTGATTGTTTAATGTAACTGTTTGATATAACTGATTGTTTAATGTAACTGTTTGATATAACTGATTGTTTAATGTAACTGTTCGATATAACTGATTGTTTATGTAACTGTTTGATATAACTGATTGTTTAATGTAACTGTTTGATGTAACTGATTGTTTATGTAACTGTTTGATATAACTGATTGTTTAATGTAACTGTTTGATATAACTGATTGTTTAATGTAACTGTTTGATATAACTGATTGTTTATGTAACTGTTTGATATAACTGATTGTTTAATGTAACTGTTTGATATAACTGATTGTTTAATGTAACTGTTTGATATAACTGATTGTTTAATGTAACTGTTTGATGTAACTGATTGTTTAATGTAACTGTTTGATATAACTGATTGTTTATGTAACTGTTTGATATAACTGATTGTTTAATGTAACTGTTTGATATAACTGATTGTTTATGTAACTGTTTGATATAACTGATTGTTTAAATGTAACTGTTTGATATAACTGATTGTTTAATGTAACTGTTTGATATAACTGATTGTTTAATGTAACTGTTTGATATAACTGATTGTTTAATGTAACTGTTTGATGTAACTGTCTGATGTAACTTTTTTATGTATCAAACTGTTCGTTCAAAATGACTGATGCACCTGTTTTGATTAACTATTGTTTAATGTAACTATTTGATTAACTGTTTGATGTAACTGTTTGATGTAACTGTTTGATGTAACTGTCTGATGTAACTGTTTGATGTAACTGTCTGATGTAACTTTTTTATGTATCAAACTGTTCGTTCAAAGTGACTGATGCACCTGTTTTGTTATAACTATTGTTTAACGTAACTGATGTAATCGACTGTTTGATGTAACTGTTTGATGTAATTGACTGTTTGATGTAACTGTTTGAGGTAACTGTCCTTGTGATATAATTCTTTGATGAAACTGTTTGATGTAATTGACTGTTCTGTTTGATTAACTGTTTGATGTAACAGTTTGATGTAACTGTTTAATGTAACTGTTTGATTGTAATTAACTGTTTGATGTAACAGTTTGATGTAACTGTTTGATGTAATTGACTGTTTGGTGTAACTGTTTCAAGTAACTGTCCATTTGATATAATTCTTTGATGAAATTGTTTGATGTAACTGTTTGATGTAATTAACTGTTTGATGTAAGTGTGATGTAACAATTTGATGTAACTGTTTGGTGTAATTGACTGTTTGGTGTAACTGTTTCAGGTAACTGTCCATTTGATATAATTCTTTGATGAAACTGTTTGATGTAACTGTTTGATATAATTAACTGTTTGATGTAACAGTTTGATGTAACTGATGTAACTGACAAGATTGTTGCGGAATAACCTACGGGATACCACAAAGCTTCAACATATGATTATTGTCTAGAAAAGAACACGGAATGACCTACGGAGATAACACAAAGTTTCAACATATGATTAAAACTATTATAACGAGAATAAAACATGGATTTAATAAAGCTTCAACGAGATAATCACTAAACAGGGCAAAATACTGAGATTGAAGCATTTTGATATAGACATGCAGACATGTCAAACACCTTATTGAGACTGAACTTTAACAGATGATTAGTGGTTGCCGTAATACATTCAGATTGAACAACATTTCAGCATGATCGTTGCTGTGCAGATTAAACATACTGAGGTTTAACAGCAAGGTTATTACATAGATGAACATCCTGACGTTCCACAGAGTTTCAACAGGATGGTTAATGAATGGAATGCCACGCTGAAGTTGGGCAGAGCTTCAACGAGATAAGTATAAATTAACATTTTCAGATTCAGGAAAATAAGTTGGCAGTGGAATAGAATAACACACGAGGATTCAACATCTTTAACAATATGGTTATTAAACAGATTTGTATCGACATGTTGCCACAGAGCTTGAATGTACAAGTCAACAAATCATTAACATACAAATATTCAACAGAGCTTCAATAAGTCAACAGTGGATTCACCAAGGCTTCAGATAAATGATTCTTGAATGGATTAACATTCTTAACTTAACAGAGTTTCAAAACATTTTGACATAACATACTACGTTTCAACAATATTTCAACGGGATTATTGTGAAAGGGATGTCATTCTGTGCTTCAGTAGAGTTTCTTCAAGATCACCAGTTGATGGATTAACACGATCACATTCAAAGAAACATGAAGAAAAACAGCAATGGAGAGATATACATTAAAACAGATTGTGATATGCTGGGATGAGTGGAAGGCCTGGGAGAGGGGAAGGGGAGGGAGCGCCATGTCCTGATGAATGACACATTTAACGGACACATTGGCAGCCCACAGTGATGTTGAGATCAGTCCACTGCCAGCGAGATCGTAAAGGGGAGGGCACACGCTGGTCCTGACAGTTGCGCAGACAAACCTGTAGTACATGCACAGTGTAGGTGATGGGCGTGCAGTTGAAGTGCCCGTACCAGCATGTGCTCCCCTCACAAACCGCCTCGTACATATGACTGGGATACACATGCTCCCCCAGGTGCCGCCAGGCGAAGTGTTGTTGACAGGTCCAGGGCAGCTCTTCCTCACCCACCAACACGTTGGGCACAGAACATCGCCATGACCTCTGCTCCACAGCGATGGCCGAATCGCCGTTGATCCCTTGGTCATTGCCTGGTCGCTTAGCCGACTTGTGAACTGTGTCTACATTAGCGTCTTGTGTCTGGCCCCATGGGCCAACAGTCTTGAGAGGGGCAGGGACTGCACTGTTTTCAGGCCAGCTAGGCAGGGACGGTGGAGACAGGAGAGAGAGCACTGTCTGGGTCCCAGTTCTGTCAGTTGTCACCTGTCTTGCCGTCAGACTGGGGTTCTGATTGAGAAAAGAGTCTCGTAGCAGCGATGACAGTGAGCTGGCGTCATCTGGTGATGTGACAGCAGAACCTCGCTTTGGCGCCACCTGTGTCAATCGCTGAAGTTTGTCAGATGTGTCTGCGTCAGTTCTCACATCTTGCGAGGCAGGAGTTGTCACAGCGCTGCTGTCTTCTGCCACGGACTGTACTGTACTGCTGTCTTCTGTCAGCCAGTCGTCCGTCCTGGGACTGGCTTGATGCTGACTGCTAGAAGCTTGCGTGGACACATACTGCCCGATGTGGTGACCGCTGTCTTTAGCCTTCTCATTGTGGTTACTGCTAGCTTTAGCCTTTCCAGTGTGGTGACTGCTAGCTTTAGCCTTCCTAGTGTGGTGACCGCTGTCTTTAGCCTTCCTAGTGTGGTGACCGCTGTCTTTAGCCTTCCGATTGTGGTGACTGCTGTCTTCAGCCTTCTCAGTGTGAAGACTGCTGTCTTTAGCCTTCTCAGTGTGAAGACTGCTGTCTTTAGCCTTCCGAGTGTGGTGACCGCTGCCTTTAGCCAGCTGGTGTGGTGTCCCGGGTTTGTGTTTTTCGGGCCTTCCGAATGTGGTGACTGCTGTCTTCAGCCAGCCTGGTGTGGTGACTGCTGTCTGTATCCAGCCTGATTTTAAAGGGCGGCACTAAGTCTTCTTTACGACGCTTGTCAATAAGAGGTGTAGGGTGCGGGGCAAAGTGGGTGTGGAGGGTGGAATGCTGTGTGTGATGGGGGGCAAAATGGCCGTAGTGCGCTAGGTGGGACTGACGGTTAGTAGGGATATTCTTAGTTCTGTCTGTGAACGACTGTGCCTGAAAGGAGACATGTCTGTGGCTGTATCCTGTGCCTATACTGTCTGCGTCCTGAGCGTCTGATTGACGTCTGTCTGTCTGTTTGTCTGTTCCGGTTCCAGGTGTAGCTGTTACAGTTCCATGCTTGATGGTAACAATCCCCTGCCTGTCTGTTACAATTCCTGACCAGCCCGTTACCATTCCCTGCTTGTCTATTACATTTCCTGGTAAGCCTGTTACGATTCCCTGTATGTCTGTTACAGATCCTGGCCAGGCTGTTACAATTCCTGGGCTGTCTGTTACAGTGTCGTGTCTGCCTGTTACATTTCCTGACTGGTGCCTGACTTGTCTGACGTGAAGGACGCCTTGACTGGCAGCGGATGCTGTTGTCTTAGCTCAGCGTGCACGCACACACACAGGACAAGGGAGGTAAGAAGTTCAGGACGCAGCATGACCGAACCTGTAAAGAGAAACTGACGTCAGTATCCCTGAGTAACTGACATAATCTGCGATAGAAAGTGACGTTAGTTTGTATTATATTGACATAATCTGCCGTTAGTATTTGTATGTTACTGACATACTCTGTAAACACAAAGTGACGTTATTTTCTCTGATATTCACATAGTCTGACGTTAGTATATATATGTTATTGACGCAATCTGATATTAGTTCTCTATTTTATTGACATGATTTTATGTTAGTTTCTGTATGTTTTTGATATGACCTGACGTTATTATCTCTATGTTATTGACATGATCTGACGTTAGTTTCCCTACGTTACTGATATAATCTGACTTTAGTATCTCTATGTTATTGACGTAATCTGTAAATAGATTATGACGTTAGTAACTGTACTCTGTGTGAATAGCATAATCTATGAATAGAAACTGACGTTAGTATACATATGGTATTGAGTTACTGACATAGCCTGACGTAAGTATCTCCGTGGTATTGACATACTCTGCGCGCGCGCGCACGCACACACACACACACACACACACACACACACACACACACACACACACACACACACACACACACACACACACACACACACACACACACACACACACACACACACACACACACACACACACACACACACACCACACACACGTTTTGGTTAATAACCACAAGTCACAGTCTGCTGTCGTACAGTTAGGTGTTTCACAAGCTTCAGTCTGCTCCAGTTCTGTTCATATTGTATATGTAACCCCTTTCTTTTTAGTTGACCAGAAGACACTTTGTTGAGACAAAGTCACTTGCAGATGATACACACACTTTCGATTGTTGTTCGTCATACAAGATGTGTGCTACTGTCCAGGTTATTGAGAACTGTCTGTAAGATATAAGAAGTTAGATATAGACAGCAAACTTAACCCTTTGACGCCCACCCTGTCAATCAGCATCCTGCATTGTCAGCTCTGCTAGCAAAGCAAAATCTTAACCTTTTGACTCCTTCACCCTATCCACCAGCTTCCTACAGGAGTCAAACGGTTAAACTGAACGATGACAAAACAGATGCCCTCCTCATCAAGTCGAAAAGAACATCTGCATTTGCACAGACAACTTCCATGCGTGTTGTCAGTGCTAATATTGTGTTGTATCTTCCGCTAGAGACTTAGATTTTATTATATTTGATGATGTTAAGTCTTACTATCTGTGATGATATGTCACTCAGGTCTCATGTCGCTAACGTTTGTTGCCCCATCTCCCCCCCCCCTCCCCGTGGGGATGCCCGGGCATCTTTCAGTATATACTGTATCCCCACCTTCTGAAAATCATCTGTGAGAAATTCCCTTTTTTCTGTCACTCTCTTTGTTTCTGTCGTTCTCGTTTGCTTTCTGTCATTCTACCTATCATTTTCTGCTTTTCTGATCCATTCACCTGTATGTGTTCTGTAAAGCCATAATATTTTCTCTTAGGATTGATAATTGGATACATGTATTAAGTGTATTTTTGGCACTAAGGAAATGTGATGTACAGAAGCAATTTTAGGTAATTCAGGCCCGTTTGTTTATATGTTTTAGTGTCATTTGTTATGTTTATATTTGTATTTAAGTTTTTTTTAATCAATTGGTGGTGAATTGGACGGAGTGGTCAACACCAGGGGCATATCCTGAGATTATGTGCATGAATGTAGTAACATGTGTACTCAGTTTTCTTTTCCAGATGTGTAGTGCGGCAAGGTGTGCTTTTTGAGATGGGTATAGCTCTGGTGTGGCTCTTCACGGTCGGCTGGGCTTTAAACAACAATAACAGAAATGATAACATTTGTTGCTTAGCCTTGAAAAACAATTGCCCCATTAGTATTATCTGCCCATGCTTAAACACTCAGGCAACCTTTGCCCTATCCTTTTTTCTTTCAGCATTTTAATTTTTTGGATATGTGTATGCACCTTCTTTAGCTGATACTGTCAAACAATATGTTACTGCACAGTTTGCATACTCCATCTTTGCTGGGTATGCATATTGTGTGTTTCCATGTTTCCATAAGCCAGCCAGTGAAATGACATAGGATCTTTAACGTGCGTATTTCATGTAATACATGCGTATACACACAACGGGGGTTTAGGTACTAGCAAGTTTGCATACATGTTGATCTGGTAGATTAAAAATTCTCCGCCCTTTATCCACCAAATGGAGGTGTCTGGGCGGATCGAACCTAGAACTGTCTGATTGGAAGTCTGGCATGTCCCAGTTAGACTGTTGCAATTCTCTTCTTTCTGGCTACCTCAGTACATTCTCGTTAAACTGCAGAAGCTTCAGAATCCTGCTTCAGACTCATTTTGAATGCTCGCAACTATGATTATAATCAGTCCCTTCTTTACAAACATCAATGGCTCCCATTCCAAACTTTGGTCGACTTTAGCTCTGAATTCTACGACATAACGTTTTCTCCCAAACCACTCCTGTTAATATTTCTGTACTTCTCGCTGTTTTTGCTGCTCTATGGTCCTCATCATAGATAAGTGCATTCTCTACGTCCCCCGTGTAAGACTTATTGATCTATAAAGTTCCTGCTTGTTCTGTGCACCACAACAATGGAACACCCTTCCCTCAAATATTCGTCATTTGCATTCTTTGTCTTTTTTAACAGAATTGTAAAAAACTTCTCTCTTCAGTCAGTGCTGTGACTAGTATTAGTCTCACCTCTTTCTCCTCTCTGCCCTACCGTTTGTTCTGTATGCGTATAATTATTTATGTGATATGTTTCGTCGGTTTGCAAGCCAGCGCCAGTGTCTTTGCTTTCGCCAGCATGAGTCTTTGTGTAGGTTCTTGTTGTTTATGTGCCTGTATATGTGCCTCTGTAAGTGTGTGTGTGTGTGTGTGTGTGTGTGTGTGTGTGTGTGTGTGTGTGTGTGTGTGTGTGTGTGTGTGTGTGTGTGTGTGTGTGTGTGTTCTTATTCGTCCGTATAAATAGGGTTTGGTCATATCATACGCTTGAATATTTTCTTTTCATGTTCGATGTCATATCATGCTTCTGTCACTGATCTGTTTTTGACTTGCGTCTTTACTGTAAAATGCACAAGGCTTAGGAGCTTGTTTCTCAAGGTGTTGCCCTATACAAATCTGTATTTGTTATTATTATTATTATCAGTTTGATGATGATGATGATGGCATACCCTATCTGCCCACCAAACTCACTGTCACAAAGATATATTTTATGTGATCAAATTGGCATACCCTATCAGATATGTTTTATGTCCTCAAATTGGCATACCCTATCTGCCCACCAAACTCTCTCTGTCACAAAGATATATTTTATGTGATCAAATTGGCATACCTTATCAGATATGTTTTATGTCATCAAACTGGCATACCCTATAAGATATGTTTTACGTCATCAAATTGGCATACCCTATCAGATATGTTTTATGTCATCAAACTGGCATACCCTAATAAATATGTTTACGTCATCAAATTGGCATACCCTATAAGATATGTTTTACGTCATCAAATTGGCATACGCTAACTGCCCACCCAACTCTGTGTCATAAGGATATGTTTTATGTCATCAAACTGGCATACCCTATAAGATATGTTTAATGTCATCAAACTGGCATACACTGTAAGATATGTTTTATGTCATTAAACTGGCATACCCTATAAAATTGTTTATTCATCAAACTGGCATAACCTATAAGATATGTTTATTCATCAAACTGGCATACTCTATAAGATATTTTATGTCATCAAACTGGCATACCCTATAAGATATTTTTATGTCATCAAATTGGCATACCCTATAAGATATGTTTTGTGTCGTCAAACTGGCATACCCTATAAGATATGTTTTATGTCATCAAACTGGCACACCCTATAAGATATGTTTTGTGGTCATCAAACTGGCACACCCTATAAAATATGTTTTATGTCATCAAACTGGCACACCCTATCAGATATGTTTTGTGTCGTCAAACTGGCATACCCTATCAGATATGTTTTGTGTCGTCAAACTGGCACACCCTATCAGATATGTTTTGTGTCGTCAAACTGGCACACCCTATAAAATATGTTTTATGTCATCCAAACTGGCACACCCTATCAGATATGTTTTGTGTCGTCAAACTGGCACACCCTATCAGATATGTTTTGTGTCGTCAAACTGGCACACCCTATCAGATATGTTTTGTGTCGTCAAACTGGCACACCCTATCAGATATGTTTTGTGTCGTCAAACTGGCACACCCTATCCGCCCACCCAACTCTCCATGTCACTAAGACATGTTTTACGTCATCAAGCTGGCATACCCTTTCCGCCCACCAAACTGTCTACGTCATAAAAGTATGGTATGATCAGGTCATCAAATTGGCATACCCTTTCCGCCCACCGAACTTTCTGCGTCATAAAGATATGATATGATCACGTCATCAGCTCAGCATACCCTTTCCGCCCACCAAACTTTCTACGTCATAAAGATATGATATGATCACGTCATCAAGTTGGCATACCCTTCCGGCCCACCAAACTTTCTACGCCATAAAGATATGATATGATCACGTCATCAAGTTGGCATACCCTTCCGGCCCACCAAACTTTCTGCGCCATAAAGATATGATATGATCACGTCATTAAGTTGGCATACCCTTCCCGCCCACCAAACTTTCTACGACATAAACATATGGTCACGTCATCAAGTTGGCATACCCTTCCTGCCCACCAAATTCTCCACATATAGATGAAGATATTTACGTCATCAAGTTGGTATACCTTCGCGCCCACTAAACTATCCATGTCATGAAAATATGATATGCCTTACGTCATCAAGTTGGCATATCCTGCACCACCCCCACTCCCCGAATCTCCATGTCATAAAGATATAATGTGTTGTGTCTAATCAAGTCGGCATAACGCCTACTGAACGTCTCCATGTCGTAAAGATATAATGTGTTGTGTCTATCAAGTCGGCATACCTTACCCCCTACTGAACGTCTCCATGTCATAAAGATATAATGTGTTGTGTCTAATCAAGTCGGCATACCTTACCCGCCTACTGAACGTCTCCATGTCGTAAAGATATAATGTGTTGTGTCTAATCAAGTCGGCATACCTTACCCGCCTACTGAACGTCTCCATGTCATAAAGATATAATGTGTTGTGTCTAATCAAGTCGGCATACCTTACCCGCCTACTGAACGTCTCCATGTCGTAAAGATATAATGTGTTGTGTCTAATCAAGTCGGCATACCTTACCCGCCTACTGAACGTCTCCATGTCGTAAAGATATAATGTGTTGTGTCTAATCAAGTCGGCATACCTTACCGCCTACTGAACGTCTCCATGTCATAAAGATATAATGTGTTGTGTCTAATCAAGTCGGCTATACCTTACCCGCTACTGAACGTCTCCATGTCGTAAAGATATAATGTGGTTGTGTCTAACAAGTCGGCATACCTTACCGCCTACTGAACGTCTCCATGTCGTAAATGATATAATGTGTTGTGTCTAATCAAGTCGGCATACCTTACCCGCCTACTGAACGTCTCCTATGTCGTAAAGATATAATGTGTTGTGTCTAATCAAGTCGGCATACCTTACCCGCCTACTGAACGTCTCCATGTCATAAAGATATATGTGTTGTGTCTAATCAAGTCGGCATACCTTACCCGCCTACTGAAACGTCTTCATGTCGTAAAAATATGTCGTAGTTTACGTTATGAAGTTGGTATATCTTACCTGGCCACAAACCTGTCTATACATTAAGGTTTGTTTTGTTTTACATGATCAAGCTCACATACCCTATCTGCCTTCCATTGAAATCTTTCCATATCACAAAGATCTGTTTTACGTGATCAGGTTGGCATTCCGTATCCGCCCACCAAATTTCGCCATATCATGTGGTCATTTTTCGTCGGCAAAATCGCAAAACCTAGCCGCCTACCGTTGAAACCTCTCCATGTCATAAAGTGATATTATGTTTTACGTGATCATGTCGGCATACCCTACTCGCCTACAAAACCTCTGTATATCAGTAAATTATCTTACAATTTACATGATGAGATTGGCATATTCTACCCGCATACCATTGAAACCTCTCCATACCATAAAGATATGTTTTATGTGATCAGGTCAGCATACCCTGCCCGCCCACCAAATCTCTTTATATTACTTAAATATATTACGTTTTATGTAATTAAGTTGGGGGAAGAGCAGACATAACCGTGGTAATGCTGCTCTACGAATGACCTCGTGGTCCAAATATTGCACATACTACATCTAGGCTGTGCTGTTGACTAGATGTGTAGTTTACATCTGGTAACAATCCGCTGATAAATTATCGAAAACTCTTTGCTGGCACTTGTAAACACGTTGTGTCTTCTTTTGACTTGGACTGATCCTAGCGAAATTAGCTGAAGAAGGTATTTGTTTAGTAAAAACACACTGTGACTGAATCTGGTTAAATCCGCTCTCGATTACCACAGATATCTGCGAGTACATGTTTTTTACCTGGAGGATCACCCAATTCATATCTCAACGTTGACTTACGAATCAGCTTTGGTAAAAATCCATCCACAAACAATTGAGAAAACTCACCTGACTCGTTTGTTGTAGGAACCTGGTGGACAGGGTGAGGAAACAAAAGGTTTAATTAAATTCCCTTTAAAAACATCAATAAAGTTTCAAATTATTCAGCTTCTAAGTTAGTTGATAAGAAGTCTTACTTGAGGAATGTGGAGTGGTGGCGACCAGCACTTAGAAATTGATCCAGGCCTCCTACAGATCGCTCGTACAGGCTGAGTGACAGATGGTAACTGACTGTGTAGAGAGGTGCACCAAGTCTTTCGACAAACGGGGATCACAAGACAAG
>JAPXFY010000013.1:79521250-79526250 GCA_030674185.1 Monoplex corrugatus | reverse complement strand
ACGGCAGATGCACATTAGAATTATCCAGCAGAATTTGCCAGGTTAAACAGCATTCTAAAAAGTGACAAGCGTCTTTACCAACAAATGCCTATCATTTGGCGTCAAGAGGAGTTTTTTGACGTTATATAGAAGCGAAGCCTGGACGATCAACAACCAAAGTCAAAACAAGATTGAGGCAGCTGATATATGTTTCTAAGGAGAATGTTTAGAGTTCTATAAACAGCAAAAAAAGAAAGAAAAAGGGAAAGAAAAAAGATTTTAAAAAAAAGAAAAAGAAAAAAGAAAACCCGAGTCAGCCTTGAAAGAAGCACACAATCATTAAAACAGTACTTAAACACGATACAAACTATAGGGCAGTTTGAAGAAAACATTGCGGTACAATGAATGACAACAGAAAAGAAAGATGCTACTGGAACTGAATAAAGTAATAATAATAATAATTATTCAATAATAATAATAATAATGACATTTGTAAGGCGCCGAATCTTGATACAAGAATCAAAGCAAAGCGCGGACTCCCATCATTCAATAAAGCGATCATCCATCAACGAC
This sequence comes from Monoplex corrugatus, assembly GCA_030674185.1. Taxonomy (NCBI): domain Eukaryota; kingdom Metazoa; phylum Mollusca; class Gastropoda; order Littorinimorpha; family Ranellidae; genus Monoplex; species Monoplex corrugatus. Next base: position 79,525,698 of record JAPXFY010000013.1, on the reverse strand, counting down.
CAAAACTGTAGGGTACGAAGCACACGCAAACTGGAGGGGGAGGACAGGAGGGCAGTGAGCAAAATGAGTGAAAATGTAGAGAAGGAAAAAAGTAAGACTTGAAGAAATAGAGAGTTTGTGACTGTCGAATATACGGGGAAGATAATTCCAGTTGTCTGGACCACACACAGAAAAAGAGCAGCGAACTACTATGGTACATTTGTATCTAGACATTTGTAGACAAGTTGTACCAGAAGCAGACCAAAGCAGGCTTGTCCTATTTTTGACAAGTCTTGATCGTTTAGGTGTGTATAGAGCTTCTTTTATATGTAGATGTATGTCCCCATACAACGATTGCGGCACATCTGTCTGACAGCAGTAGAATCATTGTCTGACAGCTGTCTGATAGCAGTACAGTAGTTGTATAACAGCAGTAACGTTGTCTGATAGCAGTAGACAATTGTTGTCAGACAGCTGTAGAGTTATTGTCTGTAATGGAGTTGTCTGACAGCAGTAGGGTTGTCTGACAGCAGTAAGGTTGTTTGACAGAAGTAGAGTTGTCTGACAGCAGTAGAATTGTCTGACAGCAGTAGAGTTGAGAGCAGTAGAGTTGTCTGACAGCAGTAGGTTTGTTTGACAACAGTAGAGTTGTTTGACAGCAGTAGAGTTGTCTGACAGCAGTAGAGTTGAGAGCAGTAGAGTTGTCTGACAGCAGTAGGGTTGTTTGACAGCAGTAGAGTTGTTTGACAGCAGTAGGTTGTCTGACAGCAGTAGGTTGTCTGACAGCAGTAGGGTTGTCTGACAGCAGTAGAGTTGTCTGACAGCAGTAGGTTGTCTGACAGCAGTAGAGTTGTCTGACAGTAGTAGAGTTGTCTGACAGCATGTAGAGTTGTCTGACAGCAGTAGGGTTGTCTGACAGCAGTAGAGTTGTCTGACAGCAGTAGGTTGTCTGACAGCAGTAGAGTTGTCTGACAGCAGTAGAGTTGTCTGACAGCAGTAAGGTTGTCTGACAGCAGTTAGAGTTGTCTGACAGTGTAGAGTTTGTTGTCTGACAGCAGTAGAGTGTTGTCTGACAGTGGTAGAGTTGTTGTCTGACAGTAGTAGAGTGTTGTCTGACAGTAGTAGAGTTGTCTGACAGCAGTAGAGTTGTCTGACAGCAGTAGAGTTTGTCTGACAGTGAGTAGGTTGTCTGACTAGAGTTGTTGTCTGACAGAGTAGAGTTGGTCTGACAGAGTAGAGTTGTGTCTGACAGCAGTAGAGTTGTTTCTGACAGTGGTAAGTGTTGTCTGACGCAGTAGAGTTGTCTCTGACAGCTAGTAGAGTTGTTGCGCAAGGGTAGAGTTGTTGTCTGACAGTAGGTTGAAGCAGTAGTGTTGTCTGACAGTAGTAGAGTTGTCTGACAGTGAGAGTTGTCTGACAGTGGTAGAGTTGTTGTCTGACAGTAGTAAGAGTTGTTGTCTGACAGTGGTAGAGTTGTTGTCTGACAGCAGTAGAGTTGTTGCTGATAGTCGTAGAGTTGTTGTCTGACCAGTAGGTGTGAGAGTGTGTATGTTGTCTGACAGTAGTAGAGTGTTACAGTTAGTTGTCTGACAGTGATAGAGTTGTTGTCTGACGAGTGTGAGAGTTGTTGTCTGACAGTGGTAGAGTTGTTGTCTGACAGTAGTAGAGTTGTTGTCTGACAGTAGTAGAGTTGTCTGACAGTGTAGAGTGTTGTCTGACAGTGTACAGTAGAGTTGTTGTCTGACAGTGGTAAGTTGTTGTCTGACAGTAGTGTAGAGTGTTGTCTGACAGGTAAGTGACAGGTAGAGTTGTTGTCTGACAGTAGTAGAGTGTTCGCATGGTAAGTGACTGACAGTAGAAGTAGAGTTGTGTCTGACAGTGTAGAGTTTGTCTGACAGTGTAGAGTTGTCTGACAGTGTAGAGTTGTTGTCGACAGTGTAGAGTTGTTGTCTGACAGTAGTAGAGTTAAGTGTAGTTGTCTGACAGTAGTAGAGTTGTCTGACGTAGAGTTGTCTGACAGTTAGAGTTGTTTCTGACAGTGGTAGAGTGTTGTCTGACAGTAGTAGAGTTCTGAATTAAGTTGCTGACAGTGGGTATGTGTTGTCTGACAGTAAGTAAGTGTTGTCTGACAGTAGTAGAGTTGTTCTGACAGTGATTGAGTAGTTGTCTGACAGTGGTACTGAAGTTGTCTGACAGTGTAGAGTTGTCTGACAGGGTAGAGTTGTCTGAGATTCTGACAGTAGTAGTTGTCTGACAGTGTAAGTTGTTGTCTGACAGTGTAGATTTGTCTGACAGAGTAGATGTTGTCTGACAGTGGTAAGTGTTGTCTGACAGTGTAGAGTTGTTGTCTGACAGTGGTAGAGTTGTTGTCTGACGTGTAGAGTGTTGTCTGACAGTGGTAGAGTTGTTGTCTGACAGTGGTAGAGTTGTTGTCTGACAGTAGTAGAGTTGTTGTCTGACGGTAAGTTGTTGAGTAAGTTGTTGTCTGACAGTGTAGAGTTGTTGTCTGACAGTGTAGAGTGTGTCTGACAGTGTGAGTTGTTTTCTGACGTGGTAGAGTGTTTGTCTGACAGTAGTAGGTGTTTGTCTGACAGTGTAGAGTTGTTGTCTGACAGTGGTAGAGTTGTTTGTCTGACAGTGTAGGGGTTGTTGTCTGACAGTGGTAGAGTTGTTGTCTGACAGTGGTAGAGTTGTTGTCTGACAGTGTAGAGTTGTTGTCTGACAGTGTAGAGTGTTGTCTGACAGTGGTAGAGTGTTGTCTGACAGTGGTAGAGTTGTTGTCTGACAGTGGTAGAGTTGTTGTCTGACAGTGTAGATGTTGTCTGACAGTGGTAGAGTTGTTGTCTGACAGTGTAGAGTTGTTGTCTGACAGTGGTAGAGTTGTTGTCTGACAGTGGTAGAGTTGTTTGTCTGACAGTGGTAGAGTTGTTGTCTGACAGTGGTAGAGTTGTTGTCCTGACAGTAGTTAGAGTTGTTGTCTGACAGTGGTAGAGTTGTTGTCTGACAGTGGTAGAGTTGTTGTCTGACAGTGGTAGAGTTGTTGTCTGACAGTGGTAGAGTTGTTTGTCTGACAGTGTAGAGTTGTTGTCTGACAGTGGTAGAGTGTTGTTGACTGTAGAGTGGTGAGTAGAGTTGTCTGCTGTAAGTTGTTGTCTGACAGTAGTAGAGTTGTTGTCTGATAGTAGTAGAGTTGTTGTCTGACAGTGGTAGAGTTGTCTGACAGTAGTCGAGTTGTTGTCTGACAGCAATAGAGTCATTGTTTGACAGTTGTTGTCTGACAGCAATAGAGTCATTGTTTGACAGTCGTTGTCTGACAGCAATATAGTCATTGTTTGACAGTCGTTGTCTGACAGCAATAGAGTCATTGTTTGACAGTCGTTGTCTGACAGCAATAGAATCATTGTTTGACATTCGTTGTCTGACAGCAATAGAGTCATTGTTTGACAGTCGTTGTCTGACAGCAATAGAGTCATTGTCTGACAGTCACTGTCTGACAGCAATAGAGTCATTGTCTGATAGTCGTTGTCTGACAGCAATAGAGTCATTGTCTGATAGTCATTGTCTGACAGCAATAGAATCATTGTCTGACAGTCATTGTCTGACAGCAATAGAGTCATTGTCTGATAGTCGTTATCTGATAGCAATAGAGTCATTTTCTGACATAGTCAATGGCTGATAGTCGTCTGACAGCAATAGAGTCATTGTCTGAAGTCGTTGTCTGAAGCATAAGTCGTTACGTCATTCTGACAGCACGTCATGTCTGACAGCAACAGTCATTGTCTGAAGTTGTTTCTGACAGCAATAGAGTCGTCTCTACAGTCATTGTCTGACAGCAAAGATCATTTGTTCTTGCACAGCAAAAGTCATTGTCTGACAGTCGTTGTCTACTGACAGCAATAGAGTCGTTGTCTGACAGTCGTTGTCTGACAGCAATAGAGTCATTGACAGTCGTTGTCTGACAGTTGTCTGATAGCAATAGAGTCATTGTCTGATAATTTTTGTCTGACAGCAATAGTGAGCAATAGAGTCATTGTCTGACAGTCATTGCCTGACAGCAATTGAGTCATTGTCTGACACAGTCGTTGTCTGATAGCAATAGTCATTTCTGACACAGTCATTGTCTGACAGCAGTAGTCATTTCTGACAAAGTCGTTGTCTGACAGCAATAGTCATTTCTGACACAGTCATTGTCTGACAGCAATAGTCATTTCTGACACAGTCGTTGTTTGACAGCAATAGAGTCATTGTCTGACAGTCGTTATCTAAGAGGTATTGTCTGACGGTTGTTGTCTGACAGAGGCCTGTTGGGAGTGTTGTGTCATCCAATACCTGGCCACAGCTGGCATTACAGAGACTTCTGAAGAACTGAAGATGACAAATATGCACACCTGTGTGGACAGTCTTGAACACTCCTGCCGCCCACGTATGTTCATTGGCCAGTAAAGGGACCCTGCCTCAAAGACTGCATC
>JAPXFY010000013.1:79511250-79518750 GCA_030674185.1 Monoplex corrugatus | reverse complement strand
TGAGACCGGGTGATCTTAGACGCCTTGACCAGTCTTCCTTTATCGTGTCTCGAAACTGACGAAATTTTGCTCATCAGCGTCTTCAGCTGCTGCTGTGCATTTGCCTTTGGTAAGATGAAGTGCAGGTGACGACCTGGCGTGTGTCTGGTCTGCTCATTGTTACTGTTCAGCACACTCAACACGAAGGACAGCTGCTTGGCGTACTACAAAGAGTGTGGATAGAACAGTCCCAGAACACCCTCACTCCATGGACTGAACATGAATGATCGGGTCAAGAATTTGTTCAGGCCCAGCCAGCTTCTCACATGAGAGACGAAGGTGTCCTCGACAGTGTCAGCACTTTATCTGTGAATATTGGAGAAGTAAAAGTGCAATTTGGAGGCTGCCATTACGTTGATTGCCTGTAGTTTGGCAGCCACTGGTAGTGGGCCTACATCAATGCTAGCCATGGTGTCGTAAAAATCACTGATCTTATCCAGCTGCTCTTCTTCAGATGTTGTGCTAAGGTTGACTGATGACCCAGATATGTGTAACAGCGCTCCTCGTCAAACATGGGAATGGGTAAGTCCTGGACGTTTGTTGAGTGAAGGCAGTGCTGTCCCTCCTGCTCCAGTTTTTACCAGTGCGTTGCCCGTGCAGCACAACACACTTTCGGTGTTTCACTTCCATGTCTGAGTGGGTCATGTGGCGATCAGTTTTTGCTATTGCTGTCTGGAGGCAGTTTCGTAGGTTGCTGTTATGACCACATCATCAACGTATTCTTGGGTTGTGGGAGCTGGTAACCATGGCGCCCTGCTCAACCCATCTCAGCCACTTGTCCATGCCCTGTTCGAAAATCAGCACAGACCAGAGGCAACCTTTGTCTGCTAGTACATGTTGACGACGTGCCTGGAAGTGTTCATGTGCTCTGTTGGTGTCAGCGTTACAGTGGGCGTAAGATGGTCTCCTGTTGTTATTGTTGATGTTACAGTGGGCGTAAAATAGTCTCCTGTTGTTATTGTTGATGTTACAGTGGGCGTAATATGGTCTCTTGTTGTTATTGTTGATGTTACAGTGGGCGTAAGATGGTCTCCTGTTGTTATTGTTGATGTTACAGTGGGCGTAAGATGGTCTCCTGTTGTTATTGTTGATGTTACAGTGGGCGTAAAATAGTCTCCTGTTGTTATTGTTGATGTTACAGTGGGCGTAATATGGTCTCTTGTTGTTATTGTTGATGTTACAGTGGGTGTAAGATGGTCTCTTGTTGTTATTGTTGATGTTACAGTGGGCGTACTATGATCGCTTGTTGTTATTGTTGATGTTACAGTGGGCGTACGATGGTCTCTTGTTATTGCTGATGTTACAGTAGGCGTAAGATGGTCTCTTGTTGTTATTGTTGATGTTAAGGTGGGCGTACGATGGTCTCTTGTTGTTATTGTTGATGTTACAGTGGGCGTACGATGGTCTCTTGTTGTTATTGTTGATGTTACAGTGGGCGTAAGATGGTCTCTTGTCGTTATTGTTGATGTTAAGGTGGGCGTACGATGGTCTCTTGTTGTTATTGTTGATGTTAAGGTGGGCGTAAGATGGTCTCTTGTTGTTATTGTTGATGTTAAGGTGGGCGTAATATGGTCTCTTGTTGTTATTGTTGATGTTACAGTGGGCGTACGATGGTCTCTTGTTGTTATTGTTGATGTTACAGTGGGCGTAAGATGGTCTCTTGTTGTTATTGTTGATGTTAAGGTGGGCGTAAGATGGTCTCTTGTTGTTATTGTTGATGTTACAGTGGGCGTAAGATGGTCTCTTGTTGTTATTGTTGATGTTACAGTGGGCGTAAGATGGTCTCTTGTTGTTATTGCTGATGTTAAGGTGGGCGTACGATGGTCTTTTGTTGTTATTGTTAATGTTACAGTGGGCGTAAGATGGTCTCTTGTTGTTATTGTTGATGTTACAGTGGGCGTACGATGGTCTCTTGTTGTTATTGTTAATGTTACAGTGGGCGTAAGATGGTCTCTTGTTGTTATTGTTGATGTTACAGTGGGCGTAAGATGGTCTCTTGTTGTTATTGTTGATGTTAAGGTGGGCGTAAGATGGTCTCTTGTTGTTATTGTTGATGTTAAGGTGGGCGTAAGATGGTCTCTTGTCGTTATTGTTGATGTTAAGGTGGGCGTACGATGGTCTCTTGTTGTTATTGTTAATGTTACAGTGGGCGTAAGATGGTCTCTTGTTGTTATTGTTGATGTTACAGTGGGCGTAAGATGGTCTCTTGTTGTTATTGTTGATGTTAAGGTGGGCGTAAGATGGTCTCTTGTTGTTATTGTTGATGTTAAGGTGGGCGTAAGATGGTCTCTTGTCGTTATTGCTGATGTTAAGGTGGGCATACGATGGTCTCTTGTTGTTATTGCTGATGTTACAGTGGGCGTAAGATGGTCTCTTGTTGTTATTGTTGATGTTAAGGTGGGCATACGATGGTCTCTTGTTGTTATTGTTGATGTTACAGTGGGCGTAATATGGTCTCTTGTTGTTATTGTTGATGTTACAGTGGGCGTACGATGGTCTCTTGTTTTTATTGCTGATGTTACAGTGGGCGTACGATGGTCTCTTGTTTTTATTGCTGATGTTACAGTGGGCGTACGATGGTCTCTTGTTGTTATTTTGATGTTACAGTGGGCGTAAGATGGTCTCTTGTTATTATTGTTGATGTTACAGTGGGCGTAAGATAGTCTCTTGTTGTTATTGTTGATGTTACAGTGGGCGTACGATGGTCTCTTGTTGTTATTGGTAATGTTACAGTGGGCGTACGATGGTCTCTTGTTGTTATTGTTGATGTTACAGTGGGCGTAAGATCGTCTCTTGTTGTTATTGTTGATGTTACAGTGGGCGTAAGATGGTCTCTTGTTGTTATTGTTGATGTTACAGTGGGCGTAAGATGGTCTCTTGTTGTTATTGTTGATGTTACAGTGGGCGTAAGATGGTCTCTTGTTGTTATTGTTGATGTTACAGTGGGCGTAAGATGGTCTCTTGTTGTTATTGCTGATGTTACAGTGGGCGTAAGATGGTCTCTTGTTGTTATTGCTGATGTTACAGTGGGCGTAAGATGGTCTCTTGTTGTTATTGTTCATGTTAATGTGGGCGTAAGATGGTCTCTTGTTGTTATTGTTCATGTTACAGTGGGCGTAAGATGGTCTCTTGTTGTTATTGTTCATGTTACAGTGGGCGTAAGATGGTCTCTTGTTGTTATTGTTCATGTTACAGTGGGCGTAAGATGGTCTCTTGTTGTTATTGTTCATGTTAAGGTGGGCGTAAGATGGTCTCTTGTTGTTATTGTTGATGTTACAGTGGGCGTAAGATGGTCTCTTGTTGTTATTGTTGATGTTAAGGTGGGCGTGATGGTCTCTTGTTGTTATTGTTCATGTTAATGTGGGCGTAAGATGGTCTCTTGTTGTTATTGTTCATGTTAAGGTGGGTGTAAGATGGTCTCTTGTTGTTATTGTTCATGTTACAGTGGGCGTAAGATGGTCTCTTGTTATTGTTGATGTTACAGTGGGCGTAAGATGGTCTCTAGTTATTGTTGATGTTACAGTGGGCGTAAGATGGTCTCTTGTTGTTATTGCTGATGTTACAGTGGGCGTAAGATGGTCTCTTGTTGTTGTTCATGATTTCTACTGCTATCCTCTGTTTCTCCTGCCACATCTCCCCTTTAGCAATACCGGTAATGGGGTCGTCTTGCTGGCTGCTGCGGGTGTTTTCTTTCTTGGTTGTCACTTGTTTACAAATGTCACGTATGATCGACAGTTTGTATTCAAGTTCACTTAAATAGTTCTCAGACTGACTGTAACCACTGGCTTGTAAATCGTTTAGTCATTAACAGAGAGGTGCGAATAATGCGCAAGTGGGACACTAAAATGTGTACGGTTGGGCTTGGTGGGTTGGAAAAAGTGCCGTTTGTGAAGACTTTGTATTAGAAGTGACACTAGGTTGACTCACTTCTCAAGGCTGGATGATGGTATGTTTGTTTCACATGCAACGATTTTGTGGCCAGTCTTACGGAAGCTTATATGCCTTCAACGATTGATTACTCTAAATCCGTTATGGGATATGCTAAATCCAAGTGACTTAATCCTTGTTGCATGATATGTTTATGTCCGCCTGCATATGGGAAAACTAAAGATTCTTACACTCATACATTTGTATTCCCACTGATGACGATGAGATGATGATGATGATTGTGATGATGATGAAAAGGTGAAATCAATAACTTGAAATCATTGACTACCATGTCAGTTTATCAAAACCAATCTGCTTAGACTCTTATCTTGGGTTCTGATGGCAAATACACACGTTCTGAATTCTGAGTCGTTCACACACACACACACACACACACACACACACACACACACACACACACACACACACACACACACACACACCATCTACACACACCACACACACACACACACACACACACGCAGATCCATTGTGTAAACAGGAGACCAGTGACAAGTTCATAGCCCTTTATTTCTGCTGGATACAAATCTGATAAAAGTCACCATTAAACAATTGACAAAAATGATTGTTCATACGATTAAATTGAAATAATACCTTTCACCAAACGTCTCATAGATATTAATGTGAACCTAATCATCAAAAGACAGAACTAAACAATCTGTATGTGTGCGTACATGCGTGAGTGCGTGCGTGCATGCATGCGTGTGTGTAGCATTGTGCTATCTCCCTTCTTCCAAAACTAAATATTTGACCTTGTGTTGAGTGACAGTTTTAATCATTATTACAGCATTTGATCTTGTGTTGGCTGTGTGGCAATCATCAATTATACATTTTACCTTGTGTTGTGTGGTAATCATTATTGATAGCATTTGACCACATGCTGTGTGACGGTCAATGTTTATAGTATTTGACCTTGTGCTGTGTGACAATCATTACTTACATAGCATTTTACCTTGTATTGTGTGGTAATCATTATTGATAGCATTTGACCTTATGCTGTGTGACAATCATTTCTTATATAGCATTTTATCTTGTGTAACAATATTTCAAGCATTTGACCTTATGTTGAGTGACAATCATTATCTGTAGAATTTTATCTTGTGTAACAATATTTACAGCATCTGACCTTGTGTTAAATGACAATTATTATTTACAACATTTGACCTTGTGTTGATTGACAGTCGTCATTTATAGTATTTGACCTTGTATAGTGTGAAAATCTTTATTTACAATATTTGACCTTGTCTTGGATATGTGATAATCATTATTTACAGCATTTGACTTTGTGCTGTATGACAGCTTTTGAGCTGTATTACAGCTTTTGAGCTTGCACTGTGTGGCAATCATTATCAATAGCATTTGATCTTGTGTGATGATGTTTATAGGATTGGTTGAGTGCAATCATTATATACATTGACCTTGTGTTGAGTGAAAGTCATTATTTTATAGCATTTGACCTTGTGTTGAGTGAAATCATTATTTTATAGCATTTGACCTTGTGTGGTGAAAGTCATTTTTAGTTGACTTGTGTTGAGTGACAATCATTATTCCTAGCATGTAACCTTGTGTTGGCTGTGTAAAACTCATTATTTATAGCATTTTACCTCGTGTTGGCTGTGCGACAATCACTATTCATAGCATTTGACCTAGTGCCGTGACACTCATCACTTATAACCTTGTGTCGGCTGTGCGACAATCATTATTCATAGCATTTGACCTAGTGCCATGACAATCATTATTTATAGCATTTTACCTTGTGTTGGTACTGTGATAATAATTACAGCAATTTACCTTGTGCTGTGTGACAATCAATCTCATAGCATTTGACCCTGAGTTACATGACAATCATTATTATAACATTTGACCTTGTGTTGTGACAGTCATTGTTGATAGCATTTGACTGTGTGTTGGCTGTGTGACAATGGTTATTTAAGTTTGACCTTGTGATGTGTGTGACAATCATTATCTGTATCATTTAACTTTTGCTGTGTGACATTAATATTGATAGCATATTACCTTGTGCTGTGTGACAATCATTACAGCATTTGACCAATAGCTGTGTGACAATCATTACAGCATTTGACCAACAGCTGTGTGACAATCATTATTATCATAGCATTTGACCCTGAGTTGCATGACAATATTATAACATTTGGCCTTATATTGGGACAATCATTATTAATAGCATTTGACTGTGTGTTGGCTGTGTGACAATCATTGTCTATAGTGTTTGACCTTGTGATGTAAGACAATCATTATTTGTAACATTTAACGTTTGCTGTGTGACAATATTGATAGCATCTGACCTTTTGTGTGACAGTCATGATTCCTAGCATTTGAATTTGTTTTGGCTGTGTAATAATCATTACTATAGAATTTGACCTTGCACTGTGTGACAATCATTAACTATAGCATTTGATGTTATGTTGTGACAAGTATAATTTTCTGCATTGCTGGTCCATTCACCGGTATGTGTGCTATCAAATCTTACATATTTTCTGTTGGGATTGATATTGGGTACATGTATCAACTGCATTTTTGGCACTAAGGAAGTGTGCAGTTCAGAAGCAATTTTCGGTAATTCAGGCCAATTTTCTTATCTGCTTAGTTTACTTAGTTATGGTTACATATGTACTCGGGTTCCTTTTTCTTAAACCCCCAAGTGATAGATTGGACAGACTGGTCCTTAGGCCTACCTTATGCAAATCCTTACATAAATGTGTGTGAATGCATCGCTGTGAGTACTGCATTTTCATTTCCTTTTTTTTATCTATTCATTTTTTTAAGAGTCATCAAGGTGTGACATAGAGACAACCATTTTTCTGCTGTTTGAATGAGACGTACATACAGCCACTGTTCTGTTTGAGTGTGACATATATACAGCCACTGTTCTGTTTGAGTGTGACATATGATATATACAGCCACTGTTCTGTTTGAGTGTGACATATATACAGCCACTGTTCTGTTTGAGTGTGACATATATACAGCCACTGTTCTGTTTGAGTGTGACATATATACAGCCACTGTTCTGTTTGAGTGTGACGTATATACAGCCACTTTTCTGTTTGAGTGTGACATATATACAGCCACTTTTCTGTTTGAGTGTGATGTAGATACAGCCACTGTTCTGTTTGAGTGTGACGTATATACAGCCACTGTTCTGTTTGAGTGTGACATATATACAGCCACTGTTCTGTTTGAGTGTGACATATATACAGCCACTGTTCTGTTTGAGTGTGACATATATACAGCCACTGTTCTGTTTGAGTGTGACATATATACAGCCACTGTTCTGTTTGAGTGTGACATATATACAGCCACTTTTCTGTTTGAGTGTGACATATATACAGCCACTGTTCTGTTTGAGTGTGACATATATACAGCCACTGTTCTGTTTGAGTGTGACGTATATACAGCCACTGTTCTGTTTGAGTGTGACGTATATACAGCCACTGTTCTGTTTGAGTGTGACATATATACAGCCACTGTTCTGTTTGAGTGTGACGTATATAC